>JAQIXJ010001422.1:0-20823 GCA_034700185.1 Phthiracarus laevigatus
GTCTGTCTGGTCTGTCTGGTCTGTCTGGTCTGTCTGGTCTGTCTGGTCTGTCTGGTCTGTCTGGTCTGTCTGGTCTGGACAAAATTTTAATAGATAAAACGATTATTATAAATATTTAAAAACTCTAACAAAAACTAAAAAGGTCATAAATAAAAAAACTAAACTAAATAATATTCAAAAATCGAAAGTTGTAAATATTGATAAATATTAAAAATAATTACGAAATTAGAAACTGTAGTTATTCAAAATATAACAACAACATTCCATTCAAAAAAGTAACAAAAAATAATATTGGAATTTCAAACACCATATAAATAAATTAAATTAATCAATATTTTGTTTGAGAAAAGTAACAATATTCTGTTGTATAACAAACTTTCTCTATTTGACATTTATTATAATCATAAATATTTCCTAAAAAAATAAATTAATTTTGAATAAAACAAACATCCATTTTGTTTATGTGAATATTCGTTACATTTGTACTCATTTATATAATACTCTGATATACACAAATGTTACAATTTCATTAACGTCATAATTTCAAGATTACTTATTATTTAAATATAATATTGGTTTTATGCGCAGTGCGTTTTTAATTACGTTTCATTGATTGCAATACTTCATCCACAGCCATCGCATCTTGCGCAAAGTTTATTCAGTTAGAAATAGCTTTTCTACCCAAATGTTTTTAAATAGGCTTTCTAATTGTTTTAATTATGCCAAGAAATAATTTTCCTTTTTGATCGTTCGTCTACAATATGGATCCTTTGTAATACGAACTTCCTAGTTTTAAGAAAAACTTCAGTTTGAAACATTACACAACATATTGAAGGTTAACTCTAGGTTGGCTATAAGAGTTCTTAAAGATTGGCTTATACAAGTGCTTTTGTTAATAACGGAATTAACTACTATTAGTTGAGTTATGTAATTAAAAAAAGGACTCTTACATTTAACTAACACTTGTGTTTAATTTTTGGAATTTTTTTTGATCCTATTGCCGATTTCTATTTTAAAACTTTTTTCTGTTGCAATACTGGTTTTTCCTGAATTGCATTACTAAATTTGTTACCAATTATCAAAAAATTACTTTCCAAATAAATATACCGTACACTATCGTCTTAATAATATTTTATATAATAGAACATAGATAATTTTTAATAATAATAACGAATCTATTTTGCTTATTTTTAACTATCTATCCCCCTTTAAGTAGTCAAAAATGAGCTATGGAGTTGTTTAAATCACTCCGTTTGTCCGCATTTGTGATACCAGTTGTTTTTAGCTACTTTATCTTCCTTTTCAAAGTTAACTATGATTTTGACACGTCTGTCTGCACATGAGTTTGCACTTTTCTGAAGAATAAGAGGTTTGAAATAAAACAATTGTATTAAAAAAATACTAATTCTAATATAAATTTGTCCAAACTCAGGCATAATTGAACAAAAGGTGGGTAAAGTTATATATAGGGAGATATCGCTGATAAATTGATGTTAAAAACGTCAAATAAATGCAGTAATTATTAAGAATCATACAAAATTAGGTTGCGTATGGTTAAATTTTGGCCAAATATTAGAAAATCTTTGTGATTATTGTCATATTACTTTTCTGATAGAGGTTATGGCCATTCTTGTTTTTATTGTTTTCCAATTTAGGGGTTTACTAGCATTATGAAATACTGAAGTGTTTAACACCACATACATATAAAAAACGTTTAAATGTCTAGGAATTTGTATGTATGTGGTGTTAAGCCATTCAGTATTTTCTAATGTTAGTCTAGGCCTTAATAGGAAAACAAAAAAACAACACTGGTTATGACACGAGCCAAATTGTATCAATAAAAATAAAGAAGTCATAATACGGACATCCTAACTAAAAAGTTAATAATAGCACCTTAAACACAAACGGAAGAACAATTTATAACATTATTTTAATTTACATAAACATTTTTATTGAAGCATAAATAATTCAAATGTTTATTACTTTTAAAATAAAATTGTCAAAATGAAAATTTAATAATAATAGACAAATGGACAGAAATTTATTAAAAGTAAAATGAATGTAACAAAATTAAAACTAATAACAAACGCATAAATAAAAACAATTGAAATTAATGTCGAAGCAGTAAACGAGAGTAGATGCAATTAAAATGCTTTAGAAGTTGAAAGATTTAAACAAACGAACGTATTCCAAAAGAATTTATTAAAACAAATCTCTATATGTTGTGAATTAAGGCTTTTAAAAAGATTTACAGTTTGCAAATTTTTTAAAAATTGAAAAAATTGAAGTTACACAACTCAAATATTTGAATAACATAGGGCGTATCTCAAAATCTAAATCTTAATTTTTGTTTGATATACGACTAGGTAGGTTTGATAGGTTTGTTAGGTTTGTTAGGTTTGTTAGGTTTGTTAGGTATGGTAGGTTTGGTAAATTAGGCCTAGAAGACAAAAGTGGTCAAAAATTGGGCAAAAAGAGTAAAAAACAGTTAAAAATAAGATAAATAAGGCAAATTCGACCAAATTTAGGTTAAATCTAGAAACAAGATATTCCGTTTTTATGTCAAAAATGTTTTATAAATGTCAAAAACAATCAAAATTATCCAAAAAAATTTTAAAAAGGGAGCTTCCATTTTTAAGAATGGTAGATTCCGCTTTTTAGTATGAGAAATTCCGTTTTTAATAATTTTATTGAGAAATATATTGAAATGGCAATTATATCAAGAGCAGTTTCTGTTTTTATATTTTTTTGTCTGACTTTGACAGATATATGGATTTGGGTATGTCCGTATGTCCGTTTTTGTCCGTATGTCGGGTGTGCACACTCTTATTCTAATTATGTGATTTTGATCTTTCCTTTAATAAATGGATTTTACCAATTTCTTATTCTAATTAAGATAATTTATCGATTTCTTATTTTAATTAATGAATTTTTACCTATTTATTATGCCAATTAAGGGAATTTAACGATTTAGGCAAATTTAGGCAGAAAATACCCAAACTAGAAATACAATGCGAGTGGCATCTGCCGCTATTAGCTGTAAAAAAGAAAATTTATGTCTCAAAATAAACAAAAATCTGGTTATAACAGGCAAACCTTTATTAGAAATGGCCTAAACTTATGTTATTAACTCAGTGGCATCTGCCACATTTTATCGGTATTTAAATGGTTTTTATGCTGAAAATGGTTCAAAACGCTGGTTTAAAGAGTCAAAATTAATGTTAAATTAAGTAAATATAATTCACAACTTAAGTGGCATTTGCCGCTTATGGAGCTGATATAGTATTTAACACAAAATATTGAAATGGTTAGCGAGCGAACGGAGTGAGCTAGCAACCATATACTAACTAAAACTAACTTTGCAAATTCAGTTATTATGACCGTTTCGAGCTTGTTATTATTTCAAAATGGTTCAAATTCGGGTTAAATAAGCCAATATTTAATATCGAAGGATTCCGAAAATAAAAGTAAACGTTAACTCTAATAAAAATTATATAAAATAATGGAAGCAGCGAACGAAGTTAGAGAGCGACCATATACTAACTGAAACTAACTTCATGAAGTCAGATATTATGACCGTATCGATCTTGTTTTTATCTGACTTTGCAAAATTGTCAGATATAATGATACGACTGTCTGTCCGTCCGTTCTTGTACACACTTAAGTTAATTAATGGATTTTGATCTTTACTCTAGTTAAAGAATTTTACCAATATCTAACTTTAATAAAAGTATTTTCACTTATTTCTTATGCTAACTAAGAGAATTTGACTTTTTTCTTATCCTTATAAAGAAATTTTGTTCTTTACATTAGTAAAGGGAATTTACCATTTTCTTACTTTAATGAAGGATTGTGACCTATTTCTCATGTTAATAAAGGGATTTTGATCTATTCAAGGGATTTTACCAATTTGTTACTTTAATAAAGGATTTTCATCTTTTTTTATGCTAATAAAAGGAATTTATTATTGATAAAAGCAATTAACACCAAAATATACAAACTTAGTCAAAAAATGATCAAAATTTAGATTAAATTATGGTTGGCATATTCCGGTTTTGACATAAAATAGTGATTTAAAGATTCAAAGTGGCAAAAGATTACCGAAAATTCTGCCAAAATAGGCAAATTTAGGTTTAAATAAAATTTAATTAATATTAAAAGTGTTATATGCCGGCTTTTGCTGTAATAATATTGACTTACACAGACTCAAAATTGTAAAAACTACCAAAAATAACTGTACAAAATAGGCAAAAATAGGCTAAAATGACAAATAAATAATGAATTGTAAAAGTGACATATGCCGCTATTTGCAGTAAAATATGGATTTTAAATTTCAAATATGTCTCAAAATTTAGTCAACATAAATTATAAGAGAAGAAAAAAATATTCTACGCTAGTAAGTTGTTTATATCAAATCAAAATAAATTTATAAATGTTAAATGGAAACTAATGATGAGGAAAGTTTTGAAACGGCATTATAACGTTTATAAGCATAAGTTTTTGTAGATTTTATTTATTTGTTTCACAAATCAATTAAATCTGAAATTAAAATAATTAATATAATGATGAAAGCAAATCGATGTCGACATATCTTTTGTTCGTCGTATTTCTGAATTTTCTCTTTTGTATAATTGAACAATAATTTAAGATCAAATGCTTCGTTAAATATTTACGCTTATTGATAAAGCACCACAAATTCTCGAAATTTTTCTCATAAATGCAGTTGAATCAATTGGATAATATTAAAAATGGCGGTAAAAATAAAAACTAAAGTATATCATATATTCAGAACATAATTGAATTTATTTATTTATTAATTATTAGTATTTTAAGAATTTTAATAATAAAATTTGCTTTACTCGAAAAAATTTACATATTATTCTATTTAAATAAAGTAAGCTTTTAAATTTTTGCATACTCTTTTATGTAATGATAAAAATTTATAAGATAATTGCAAAAAATTTTTAAAAAATTTTAATTGGATTTGAAAAATTAATTTGTTAACTTGTTTTAGAGTAACTCTATCTTAAACTAGATTTTAGATTTAGGCTGATATTAATTTGTCAAATATTTAATAACTAAATACTTTGTCATAGAGGAAAATTTGAATTGAATTCATACTAAAAAACAAATGTATTAGTTACTATGCCAAAATTACAAAAGATCATATTACTTTCTTATTATTTTACATATGAGAAATTCCTTCATTAATACAAGGCTACGATTCTAAGGACGGACCGACATTTTCATTAGCTGGATTTTATTGTCAAAAATTATTTAAATAAACATATCAAATCAAATTTCTTAGCAACTTATTTTTAAAAAAAAAATGCTTCTAAGAATAAAATTTTAAGTTATCTTGTTAAAACTCAGCTGTTAAATTTTTTTGTGGCGATGTAGGCGTTTTTAAATTTTTTAAATTTTTTCAATGTTTTAAACTATTATTCACAACTTATACTTAACAATGTAAAGCAAAAACAAAAATCAATACTGAAATATAATTATGGCAACCGATTTAGTTGTCATTAATATCCTTTCTAGTCCAATTTTCACATAAATTGTAGACCGGTTATATATGTAAATCTGTGCAAATAATCCTAGAAAAATTCGTAATAAAGCAGTATTTTGCAGACCGATACAATATCCTTATTTATTTTATGTATTTATGATGTGCGCCGATTGTACTTTACAATGTATAATAATAACAAAACGCGATTCTAATGCATATATATTCTATAATAAAAATATGCGAATCAAAATGAGCGCATTACTAATGTTTCTTTTTGTTTTACGTAACTTTGAAAAATCATGAATATGGGTTAGAGTATTATTTCTGTTTTTCTGTGAAAGAATAATGATCTTTACTAAAATAAAGGGTTTTAATAATTTGTTTGTTTACTGATTTTAGCTTAAGAAGGCAGAAAATAACCATCAAAAAGAACAAAAATGATCAAAATTGGCATCGATGATTTCAAAAATTCCTATACCTATGTTAAAAAGGGTTAAAAATGATTCCCTTGAAACTTAACTCTATCTTAGATAATAATATAATAAAACTTTAAGTGTTATAGTTACTAATAAAAATATTTAACATTTAAAACAAGTAAGTAAAGAAAATGAATAGCTAAATTAAGACATAACATAAAATCAAAATTAGTTTCGCAATATTTTTAAAATTTATTAGATAAAACTGTAAATCTTATATTTAAAATTACAATTCACCTTAAATAAAAAGTGAAACATTAGTGTCTTTTCTCAAATCTATTACAACAGTTGTTTTTAAATTATGCTGATTAAAATTCATATTTTGCTAAGGCTCTTATTTTACTTTTTTATTTGATTCATATTTTGTTTCATTGTTATATTTTTTTATTAGCTCACTTTTTTAGAAAAAGGAGAGCTTATGCATTTGACCAATCCGTATGTCTGACTGTCCGTCTGTACGTTCGCAGTTTTATATTTAACTAAGTAGATTTCCCGATTTCTTTAAATTTATTAACGGACAAGATTTTTGACTTTTTTCACTTGATTAAACTTATGTTTTTTACATAAGTAAATCTTAAATAATGATAAAGTGAGCTCTCTATGATTATGTCGTTATTATTCTCGCCATTGTAATTCATTGTATAGTAACTCATTAAACATGTTTATTTCCGTCGTTATTATTTACTGTAATATTTCCTATGTTTAACAAGCATTTCACTTTGTTGGTAAATTTGTTGCACTTATGCTTTGGTGGTACCATTCTTCTTCAGTAAATAAAGAGAGTATACATATTCCTACTAGTGGTTTCTAAACAAACAACTTTCGACTCTCAATAGTCAAATACACTACAGAAATTTTCTGGCCCTGTCGGTAGGGTAGTTCATCTCCGATTTAGTAGGATATTAGATCAACGAATTGGTAGAATGTTTCATCCACGATTTGGTTGGCTATTCCAGCAACAAAGTGGTTTGATTTTGCAACAACAAAGTGATAGGATATTTTGGGGCTCCTTCGATATTGTGGCGTTTCCTTTGATATTTGTGGCGATAACTAAATATTGTAACGCTTCTGGAGACGACTTCTGCGTCTTTTGGTCAATCGATAATAACTTCAATTTTGGTCAGCGATGTCTCTGCGTTTTGGATCAATTACTTTCTTCGATCCGAAGACGTGTAAAATTTCTACATACGTTTCTCGTCTTAGGGTCATCTTCATGGTATACAAAATTATACCCGAAAATCAAGTCCTTAAGTTAATTGGAAATATGGGGGACGCGATTTACGATCTTCTGGTTAATTTTTTCACCTTTGGATCCAGCAACGAAGACATTCGATGAAGTGATATGTATATTGACAAAACATTTCGAAACAAATTAAATTGAAATTTTAAGTTTTGAAATCAACAATTTTCATACTACTTACAATCAAGCGATTGGTCTGGAAATCAAAGAGAAATCGAAACCACACTCTATGGTTAAAGAAGTAAAAGATCAAAAGCTTTCTTCAAGAAAACTAATTATCCGTCGGCGGCCTTCGTCACCGAGTCATCTTCACTTCTAAATACTTACATTTGGTTAAACCGATTTTCAGGATGGAAATCATTACTAGCATACTACTTCGGATCTTTCGAATTGCACTACTACTATGAAAGGTTCTATCATAGTACGTTCTACAAAGAATCTTGTTTCGGATTCTGTTACTTCCACTACAAATTGTTCAATAGGAACTTTATTACATACAACGATTAATCCACTTCCGGATCCTGATGCCATTGAATGTAAAGGTACAACAGAAACAAGAGTGCAAACATCGAAATATCTACATCCAACTACTACTGATTCTACTTTTCTTTCTTCGATAAATCATTCTACGGGTATTTCGAATCCAACTTTTGACACTAATGGTTCAGCTTTTAGAGTTCTTATTAAGAATCCATCTCCGGATTCAATTACTACTACTAATACTACTGGGTTGGGTGGATTTGACTCTACTGGTCAATTAAATGGTTACGTTACAAAAAGGAAATGGTGTCAAAACTTGTACGATAATTACGAAGATATTTCTCAAGGAATGAATGATATTTATTCATCAATGTAAACAAGTGCAGCTACTTCGTTTACTACGGAAGACCTAATCAATACTGATGAAGTCCAATTAAGTTCAAATGTAGTTCCATTAACTTCTATTTCGTAGATAGAAAGGGATATTCCGTTTTCATTGTAATTATAAAGATTATAATCTTAAAAATAGAATTTTTTATTGGCTTGTTTTATGTAAAAATCTGAAATTATAAGTAAAAATTTCAATTTTATAAAAAATAATATAAACTAATGGGAACGAGCTAACAAAGAGGACGATCGCCCTTATACTAACGGAAATTAAAAAGTAAAATATTATTCTTTTTAAAAATTTAAATAAAATTTATAAACAGGATAAAAAAAATTTAATTCCTGTGCAATATCGTATCGATCTTGTATTTATTTTAAATATAGACAAAATATCAAAATTCAATTATTAAAAGAAAAATGCAAAATTTTTGATCTGTAATATAAATAAAATTATATTAAAAACAGGAAAAAATGAATATCAATTTTATTTTTATTATTAAATTTATTTTACTTATTGAAAATAATCAACGGCGGATAACATTATATAACAATTTGTCCTAACTCGAGCAAGTTGTTTTGGATTTTTAATATAAAGAAAAACAAATTTGACTGAACCTATTCATTTTTTATATTTTAAGTAAATTGTATTCTCATATTTTAACCTTTTAAATTGTTTTTTAAATATTTTATTTATTGTCTTAAAAAGTATTAATTAATTGTTTTTTTAACGTTTTTTAAATTAACTATGTTGAACTTGACTTTAATGAATTTTTTGGTTCAAGAAATTGTCATATGATTTAAAAGGCTTCATTGAATCGACAGAATTTATCAAAGTTATTTTCAGCAAAACTTTATAATAACATCTGATTTTTGTCCGATTTATTTCCTTGATATTTAATGAAAATTTAGTTTAACATAAGGCATTTTATTTAGTATTTATTGATTACCCATATGTAAAACAAATTTTCACATGAATTAATGTGATTCAATAATTCAATTAAAATCTGTGAAATTAATATATGGAAAGGGGAGGCATAGTTTTATTCTACCTTATATTCATGTTGAGCCAATTATAAAAGTTCTTTTTCTTATTTAAAGTATACTATGATTTTGCTTTCAAAAATTTTTTAAATTTAACTTACTTTCACTTAGTTTTTTGTTACTTTTGTTGACTTTTGATTTCAATTGTTTTTCATTAAGACATTAAAAATAAACAATAATCCAAATTGTAATTCCAACTATTTATATGATTTACATTACATAATCAAATACAAATAATTAAAACTATTAATTAACAGTTTATTAAAGATAAATTATTATTCTAAAACAGTTAAACTAATATGTTGATTCTATAATTCGCGACATACTTCAACTTAAATTTCTGCATTAGTAAGACGAAAGTTCTTATTTATTTTTGTTAAGCACCCGACGAGTGAACGATATAATAAAAGTACTCACAAAAACATTACTACGCATGTGTTTCAACATATTTTGTTTGTTGCTTCACAAGCGTGCCAACAATAATAAACTAATTTTGTAGCGATTTAATCTACGAGCACAATTTTTTAAAATATCAAATGTATAATTAGTTAATAAAATTTAAACCTTTTTTACTTCATCTTAATGTTTACGTTAACAAAACGTAATTAAAATAAAAAAGTTGTGTCTTAAAATATCATAAGAATTAATATGTTTCAAACTACAAAATTATGGGATTGACATTATGTGTCTAGTTTCACTGAAACGGTACTTAAGCATCAGCTACACATTTGTCAAAAGTCATAAACTATTACAGTGGCTATTTCTTATCACAAATAAAAACCTGTTGTTTTTCTCTACTACGAAAGAAAATTCTTAAAATATACAAAACCCTAAAAATCAATGGAAGCGTGAAATATGTTTGCAAACTGATTTTAAATAATGAATTCACTGTTTTTTCAAAGGAACTACTTTTATTTTTTAGAAATTTTAAAAAAATAAGTAGTTTAACCAAAATACAAGTAATTAAAGAAATTTGTCTAAGAAATTTAATTACAGTATAAACTTAGACATGCGAAAAATAGATTAAATGCTTTTATTGCTGAAACCTAAGTCATTAAATCATAGTAAAATTGTGTTCTCTAGTTTCTCTGTTAATATTTGAAAATTTTTAATTTTAAATTCGGATACAGTTTATAACATTATGTTTACACGAATACCCCTTGTAACTTTTGTTAAATTGACAAACAGTAAAGTTTTAAGCTAAAGGATTTGTTCGAAAAAATAAATGTATTAAGAGAAAATAATTAATATAAATAATTATTAACCAAATTGATTTTGAAATAAGATCTATTTGACTCAATATATTCCATATAAAAAACATTGTGAATTGGATTATCGACAATATTGACATATATTTGTTTTAAACTTTTTCAAAATTCTAAAATAAAACTAAGCTTTTTTATAAGTTATGTATTTTTATCAGCTATTAACATTAATTAATTTAGACTATGTAACGTTGTCTTTAAAATTAAGTCATAATTCAAAAAATATTTGCATAAATGCTAATTGATTGTGAAATGATCTGAGCAATACTAATCTACTAAAAGTCATAAGATTAAACGCAGACCGTAAACTTCTAATAAAAGTCCAGTCTACAACAATACTTACGTGCACATCGTTGTAAATCACTTAAAATGTATAAAACAAATGTGTTTTGTATAGTTTTTTCAATATTATTGAAACTTCGGACGCTTTCAAAGATGAACATATGGACAGACATTGTCAATCATATAATCTTGAACTTTATTTTTTGAAAAGGAGCTAAAAAAGTTGATTACAAAACTGTAACTAAATTGTTTTTTATATTTACTTAATTGCTAGTTAAAAGTGTATATTTTCTATTTGAATTTGTATATGCATGCTAGATTGTTAATATTTTACTAGAATATTGATTAATTTGTAATATTCGATTTTAATAATTAAAATTAGTTTATAATCCATTTTTGTCCAATGTTTAGTTTAATTTTAATAAATTTTGATAAAATAATTCACTTTTGATTCATTCAGATATTTAAATTTTGTATTTCGTATTACAGACAAATACATTGATTTACAATTTTCTCGGTCTACATACTAAAATCTGTTCATTCCTTCCTGTTTTGTTTCTATACCCCCTCTAACAAGGCATCAAAACTTAGGTTATGTTTAGAACAGTGCCATTAACATCACATGATATGTTAAACTCCTCCTATCACATACACGAAACACATTCTCTAACAGTGCTCAATCATTAGAATCAGACTTCCGGATTGCTTAGAAGTGCTATACCTTTGTCTGTAGTAAGGAAACCGGAAACAGTTCTACGTCATATTGTACCACGTCTACTGATATTTGAAACATTTGAAATAGCCTCATGCAAAATAAAGGGTGAGCAAAATCTTTATTGTTCATAAAATATGTAGGTCACTTTACTTAATGTAAAATTGAGCCTATTTGTATAACTCCTCCTACCCGCTCTTATGTGCTACTCCACTAAACGGAAAGTGGTCAACTCTTCCTGAACCTATTATACTGCCTACTAATGGCTAACTCCTCCCACTTTTGCGTCTAGATACTCGGTCTATCTACTAACGTCTCCAAACTTTGTAAAAATGATTGAAAATTTAGGATCATTAACGTGGAACGTTAGTGGAATTTGAAAATACCACCGGCAATGTAACGTCAGGGAAGGGAGAAAAATTGTATATGCCGTTAATGGAACGTTAACCTATTCTTTGCTTCCATTATTGGAACGTTAGTGAGATTTAAGATTTAAGTTACATTTAATAAGTATCATTTAAGAAATATTCATACTTAAGAATTGCTTTTTTGGTAGTTTTAAACTTAATGTTTACAAATTAAGACAACAGTTTCGATTGACTTAGTGTGCATCATTATTCAAGTTTAAATATTAAATGTGATGCGTAGTGAGCAAACACTTTTTATTATACTCATTTGAAATTTAAAAAATTGAAATGAAATACTTTAATCAGTTATAAACAATTATAAACATGTTCTTACAGTTTGGGAGCATAGACCATAGTAACTACAATTTAATGCGTATTCTATTACATTGCAACTCTAGATTTTTATATGTGAAAGGTTTTTGAGTGGAACGTTAGTGGAATCGAAAAAAGCTAATTGTAATGGAACGTTAATACTTTTATTTGGACCGGTAATGAAACGTTAGTGGATTCGAAAAAAAAATATAAGTTTTCAACCATTACATTGTAATTAGTATATATATTTATAAATAATTTTTACAAATTAAGAAATAAAAATGATCTAAATTCTTTTATTTTGACTCTTTAATAGTGAATTATAAAACACTATAATTTTAAAATGGATTATTGAAAATAAATACACAGAAAAATATTAATAATATTAATCTGGAGCAATGATTTTTGAACTAACTTTGAATTATTTTACAATACCTAATTATTTGATTAAACAAAGGGGAGATTAATTTAGTAAGTATTTTTTTATCTCAATTTCGAATAAAAAGAAATTTAAAAAGAATATTTTTCCATATTTGATTATAGTTTGTGTGATAATTATATTATATCAAAGTATTATTTGTGAGAAAAAAGGCAAAAAATACTAATAAACTAGAGTGAACAATGCGCTCACTTTGATTAATATATTTATAAAGTGAGTATATATGTGCTTTAGTTTAGTAAATAAAACGGATTTTTGTAAAATTTTCAACAAGATCTTTCTCTACTAAATATTTTTTTAACAAATTTCATCAGTACAGATTTTCTTTATTTTTAATATACATTGTAAAGTAAAAGCTTTGCTCCTCATAAAAATCAAAGATGGATAGCAAATTAGAGAGCAAAAATTTCTGTTATACGGATTTTCTTAATTTCCACACTCATACTTATATAACCGGTAAAAATTTTATTTGAAAATCAGACAAGGACAGGATATGCATGAACATTAAATCAGGTACCAAAAACTTTCCGTAATACCTGTTTTTCTATAATTTTCCACGCACAATCATATACAACCTGTCTACAATATATATTAAAATCATAAATTGACAGGATAAGTGTGACCAATAAAATACTTCAGTGTAGATTTTTATTTTGATTTAAATAAGCGGTGCAAAACACTTAAACAAAGTAAGCGTGTTTAACATATCAATGTTAAGGATAAAATTTAAATCTTGAGTTGAACTGAAAAAATTGGCAAATTTAAAAATTGAAAATTATGAATAGAAAAATTGAAAAAATGGATAAAAGTCTATATCCAGGCAAAAAACTTAAATCATAAATCTAATATTCGACTTTTACAAAGTGAGCTAAAATCTAAATAAGTTTAACATAATTATAATACTGCGGAGTGTGTCAGGCAGACATACAAAATTTGAGCTAAAAAATAATATTTCAATTACAAACTATTAAAATGTAAGTGACAAAGATTAAAAAGATTAAAATCTAAAATTAACAAGAACGAAACATTCATAGAGAGCTCACTTTTCTTATATAAATTTTTATGCACTATTAAGTGACATATATATTTGTTTCGGAGCCAAGATGGAAAAATTTTAAATCCCTTAATTAATATTAAAAATAAAAGAAATCCCTTTATAAATATAAGAATGCGCACAGACGGACGGGACAGACCGACAGTCATGGAGAAATCCATAAGCACGCCTTTTTTAAAAAAAGTGAGCTAAAAAATATGGAAATTAAAGTGCTATTAAATATAAATTAAGACTTCTTATAAAACATTTAAATAAAATAAACCGAAATATTTATAATAAACTGTAAAATAATAGTTATAAGTAATTATAATTTTGTACCTATGATTAAGCTGTTATAAATTTGGCAAAAAAGTAGAACCGCTTGAATTGATCGACATATTTGCATACAACATTTTTTGTAAAAATAAAATTATTAATTTCAATAACTTTTGTGAATATCTGGAAATACAAGTACATTATTTTTTTTTAATTTTTACAAAAATCTCAATCTAAACATATGTAACTGAGTCGAGTGATTAGAGTAATATTTTTATATATTTACTTAATATTAGTAAAATTATTTCAAATTATTCATTATTATTATGCGAATAAAAAGCAGGCTTAAAGAAAGTTCATCGCAAATATGCATGTTTAAAATAAGTGATCAGAATTGTATTTCTGTATAATGTTTCAAGTTTGAAGATAAATGAAATTTTTATTTGTCCACATATTTCGATGAAATATCGATTAGTTTGATAAAATACGCCATAAACAACATTAAAATCTACAAAACAAAGAAATACTATTAGTGATTATTATTTGCATTATTGTTTAAATATAATTTAGTTTTTGAAATAAGTTGAAACTTCAAATTCTATTTCGCAATTGAACAATAAAAAGATATCCTATATTAAAATTACTTCATAACAACGCCAGTAAGTGACAATAAAAAGTTTCCAGCAATAAAATCCTACACTTTTTTTAGCAATTCTTTCAATAAAAGATGAAATCTAAAAAAGTAATATCAAATATTTGTTATTTAAATTTTGTGTAATGCTTTCTGTCGAAAACAGAAATTATTTATTATTAAAAAATACTCGCTTTCATTCTCTGGTGTGTACTCATATTTCTACTAATCTGGCGAACGTACAACGAATTCATCAATTCAGCTATTTTCTTAGCCTTAGACTCCACTGACGACACTTTTAGCGAAAACAATGTCAAAAGAAAGATGATTACAACGCAACAATAACCGATAATGATCTTTAACGATGCTATCATTTTGCCGAATATTAGGTTAAATAATATCATTGACGAAACCGATGCAAATACAGCGAAAAAATTGAGCAAAAATTTAGACCAATACTCATTATTATAAGTATTTATTTCCAAATAGATTGAGTTTAAAGTCGATAATATTGTGTGAACATCATATTTATTTAGAAACCTATTTCTAGCGGAAAATACGTTTATATACTCTTCAATCTGAATTAATTTAATATTAAGATAATCGTATATAATATAGAAATATATTAATTGCCAGTAAATGATATTGAAAACGTAGTAAAACGTTACGGTAATATAAAAACTCCAAAAGGTGGACACGAATATGAGTAGAACTATAGATTCAATCCGTGTTGCATGTATGATATACGACGACCAAAAAACAATTAACGGCAATAAATAATTGACATTTATCTCGCAATACGTGAATAAAAGTTTGGTTGTGTTGAGTAATTTTCGGATGTCCTGATTCGTGTATATTCCAACAGATCTCGGCGAAACCTTACCGGCGATCATTTCGAATGGTTTCAAAAACGATGGTTCAATGCGATGGATATAGTTATAGAAATTTATAAATTGAGAAATAATAG
Organism: Phthiracarus laevigatus; assembly: GCA_034700185.1. Taxonomy (NCBI): domain Eukaryota; kingdom Metazoa; phylum Arthropoda; class Arachnida; order Sarcoptiformes; family Phthiracaridae; genus Phthiracarus; species Phthiracarus laevigatus. The sequence goes on from JAQIXJ010001422.1 coordinate 15,458, forward strand.
CGAAAATAACCCATTGAAGTACCATTATATTGATGTGAAATTTTGCACCAAAAGATAGCGAAAAGTCTCCCAAAAATAGATAATTATATGAATTATCTGTATTAATATTATTTGTATTGATCAGCATATTAACAGCGGTTTTAATAACATATAATACTAATATAATTAATATAAAAAGTGGATGAAAAAACAAACGCCTTCTATATGGTTCCACTGGATATAGAGAAAGTCCAATTCTATATAAATGACTGTCTGCGTTTTTAACTCTAATATTTGGTGAAAGAAATTGTGATACTTTGGAAAAGTTACTTTTAGACATGCTAAACCTATATTTGCATCATTAAAGCTTATTGACATCATTTCTTAAATTGAAACCTCTTGATATTTTTTAATGATTTTATTCGAAGTAAATATTTATTGATTAATTTTCCAAAAATCTAAGCCTAAACTTTGGCAGATAACTATTTTCATGAAACGTTTACAACATTGTTGAATTTATTTCACAGCTCACTCAGATTGATATTTAAATAAAATAATCTCAATGTTTATTTTATAATCCATAATAACGAGTATTTATACTTTAGCTTTTTGAAAGAAAATTACATAACAATCTCACGATTTTATTCAAATGTTACAACACATAAACTTTTCGAAATAAATTCAATGTTAATAAAAACTTTTAAATCGATTTTTGGCAAGACATAAATTATTTAACAAAGCTTGAAAATCTAACTAATTTAAAATGATGAACCTCTATTCTACACACGCTCATTCTAGGACTTAAGACAATGTTTGCTTAAAGAATTTGTTGATTTGGCATAAAAAAATAGTGCTCATAATTGAGAATAAAATCTTGAATGGTTGATATATTTTTCTGTTGTTCTTTATTTTTTAGCCCGCCTAACTGGTGCCCAACAATCCTAGATTTTTTATTGTCAAAACTAAAGCTTTCTATTGTTGCTAAAAACTATTATTTTTAGTTAATTTATTTGTTTATAAACATGCAATACTAAATATGACGTGCATCTAAAAAATAAATAGATAACCAAACTAGACAAAGTTTATGCGTGCACATTTTATCTGAAAATCAAAGAAATAATATTTTAGTTAATTAGCTTATTTTGCAAATGATTTTTCTATATTTAGTTGAAATTTTTACTCAAATAAATATAAACTCAAACGATTTTAGCAAGAAATTTTCTTTTAGTTATTTTTTGTTACTAATAATACTGAATAACACGAAAAGTTATTTCAAATCAACTCAAACACATTAGCAAACAAAAACCGATAATATTTTTGCAAATATTGGATTTATTTAGAGAATTACAAGAGAATAAAATGTTTCAAAAAATACAGATCACATTAGCAATGATTAATGAGATGTGTAATTAATAATTTGAAAATGTACTGAAATATGTGCACACAAGCTCAGATCAATAATAAAAATTAATAACATTTATTTCGTAACACAATGTTAATATACGTTTAACAGCAATAAACAAAAATAATTTACAATCAAAATACATTTTAAACAAAACAAAATTATCGTAGAAAACTTATTATTCTCATATTCCGAATATTCACGGTTTCTGTTATTTTTAATACTAAAATTATCCAGCATATTATCATTGTTATTCATCTTATCATTAGCTATCTTATATATTTTTGTTCGACCTTCTGATCTATCCAAACACTCGTTTTCGTAATATTCACTGCTAAAACATAAGTCGCATCGAATATCCTGTCCATAACGCATCTAACATCGTTCCACTTCAAACCGGACCAACTATTTCTCTACCTTATTAGTGCTGAAAAACAAGCTTTGTCGGTATTCATATTTAATGCAATTTAAGAAGAAAAAGAAATTATTGAAAACGAGCTTAATACGTTTTAGTAACCACTTGTTAGAGATATGCAAATGACGAGACAATCAATTTGGAGATTGACTATAAAATACTGCTTTAGTTTTACTGCATTTGAGAGTGGATTAATTAGAAGCTAAGGATTTTAATATTTAGAGGAATTACGGGATATAAACAAAGCCTACTTTTTTATCGTGAAAGTAATAATTTTTGGGATTTAGGAATGACTCAGTCTTTCTTTTGTATGTCTGTAATTTATTTTTTTTAATCTATAAAAACAAAATTTTTAATAACCCTAAAGTGAGTATGGGGTAATATTTGACTCCGTAAATTAAGTATGGCAATGTTTTTTAATGTGATTTTCATCTAATAGTTAACATTTTCTGTATAGCCCGAAAAGATTATGTGTAAGGGTTTAGCGCAAAAAATCTGACGCGCAAATCACAGTGGAAGGCTCTGAGAATTTTATATTCCCATAATACTTTTAATGTATGTTTTTTGGTTATACTTTACCTCTGAATTGTTAAATATTTTATAAAAAAATGAGTTGTTTAAAACAGATTGGTTATTCAAACTAAATTTATAAATTTAAGTAATTAAAATTGTAATTCAGATGAACAACATAATAGTTAAAAAACAAATATAATATTATATTTTTTCTTGTGGAAATCAAAATGTGGTAATTCTTACCAGTTTGTGACATAAATGATTGTAAAACTTTAATAATTAATTGTATAAACCCTTTGATTACAATATTTAAGACTATAATAATCTATCAATAAACGAAGCCCAAATAAATTCACTCAATATTCATGGATTCTCTCAAAATATTATTTTTAGTGTGAAATAATTTATAGAAACTCACATTTTCAACAACATTTGTGAATACATGGATAATACAAATACATTTTTTTTAAATTTTACAAAAACTCAATCTAAACATAAGTAACTGATTCAAGAAAGTAGTGCAATAATTTTATACAGATAATTATTATTAGTAAAATTATTTCATATTATTCCGTAATATGGGAATAAAAAGAAGGCTTAAGAAAGTTCATAGCATATCAAATGTGTATCTTTGGAAAAAGTCATCAAAAATTGACAATGATTTGTATCTGTACATTATTTCCAGTTAAACATCAACTATATTTTTTATAAGTGCACATATTTTGATGAAATATCGAAAGTCTATAAATGATTACCTTTTTTTGTGTAAACATTATCGAATTTTGATTTTTTTAAACTTTATTGTAAATATTTCAGTTAAATGATTTATGTTATATCATATAAGTATTGAGTTTTTATCAACAAAAGTTTAGATTAGATTTTTATTCGATTTCCTTTCAGCTTTATATTGATAAAAATAAAATAGCTTCTGGACAGGACGGGACGGGACTAAATTCCTAAAACAGGACGGTACAGGACAAGACTACTGATAAAGGACGGGTAAGGACGGAACTCTCATTTTTAAAGTTTTTCTGCCTCTATTTTGATAATACTTAATGAAAAAAAGCTTTATGCAGCTGCCTAGCCAATTCATAGTGTATTTATTATGCGCACTCAGTCGCGAAAAAATTGTATAGTAGATGGTTATCTTCCATTCGTTAGAACTTATTAATTTAAGTTAATGAACAGAGTTGAAGTCTATTTTAGCTACAGTTCCTAAATAAATACGAGTAACTGTTTATGAACTATTTTGTGCTTTGAGAACAATAGTTAAATTCATATTAGAATTTGAATTATATTTTCATTAATTCATTATAAAACAAGTTTTAATAATTACTAAAATTAAAATAATTTCTAACTTTTTATAATTCTTGTTTTTTTGATTAAATATATTTTTTGGCAAAGAGTACTGTACATGTTTGATGGGTTTTCATTGGAATCGTGCCTATCAATGGTGGCTATGCTTGACGTAGACAGAACAGGTCTGTCTATTCATGTGTGTTGTGTTAACATCGAATATAAAATATACGATAACTAAATATATACCACTCAATCACTGGAAAACTTGGATTCGATGAGTACTCAATTGTGGAGAAACATTAAATACTGCTTTTCAGTGTTTAAGAGACACGACATCGATAATAATAACACAATATCTGCGTGTGAGTTGAAGATTGCTTATCAGGATGTCGGTGTTAACGTGAATCGAGCAATACTTCAGCAGATTGTTCTCCGATATGGCATAATCTTAACCAGAGTTAACAATGTCCAGAAAATTGCGTTATCATTTGACGATTTCATTCCCTCGTCAATTAAGATCAAGACATGTGTTGAACGACTAAAGTCTAAATCGGCTAAAAATACGATATCGGTTTTACCACAGAAATACACAATTTACGGCAATAGAGATCCAATATCTAACCTGCAAAGTAGAGCTTATTCTCTTGAAGAAGTAATTAAGTTTTCTTAACTTCATTAAATTTATGAATTTTTGGAATTTATTTGTTTGATTTACTTTTGTTTCACACGCAGTTCGTCGAAAGAATGAATTATTGTTGAAGAGTTCAAACGCCGAAATCTATAATCGCTTAAGTTTTTTTAGAAAGCTTTAAATTATTTATTTCTATTAAATAATGATTTTTCTTAATGTTACTATTATTTAGCATTTTATAATTGTTAACCATTTACTTGATAAGCTTTTTGTTTTCAAATGCACAAATATATACAACGCTCAACATTGCTTTTTGCTTTTAGTTTTTTTTGAAATAAAAGTATTTTATTAAATAAAACATTTAATTTAATTAAATTTTTCGCTCAAATTTCTATATTGAATAATTATATTAACTCAAACTTAGAAATGTGTGTTACATTCGTTGGTTTATGAATATATCCATAAATATATAAATAAACAAAATTTATTTGTTTAAATGATGACAAATTCAATAAAAATGAGTTTCTTTAGTGCGGTCTTCATGCATATTTTTAGTACCATATACAGTAACAGTAATTTAATACAACATAATAAAACTTATTATTAAGGTTAACTCGGGTTAAAATAAAAGCAATTTTTTATAAGTTTTCTAATTAAGTAAAGATTATAGAAATTTGAAAAAATACAATTAAAATTTGGATGAGTTTTTTTAACCAAATAACCACCAAATTTGATAAATCTTTATCCCCATAAATCACATACCTGTATATAATATTAAAGGGTTATAATAAACGATCATTTAAAATGATTTAATTTAAAAAGTGATCTAAATATAAACGTATTATTTTTTATAATACATATTAACTAGAGAGACACATTTTAACAGTTAACTTTTGACTTAACAGGTTACTCGGTTAAGTTAAGAGTTAAAGTTGAATATTTTGATGTGAGTTAAAGCTAATGTTAAGAAATTTTTTAACTCAACGGGTTAAAAAAAAGTAGCGAGTTAACCGGTTAACTCAAAATCAAGTAATCTTTATTGAATTATGATTAATTTTATTGAATTTAATTTATTATTCACAATAAAAATATATATTGTATAAGCTTATTGTGTTACAAGTATTGTA
>JAQIXJ010001423.1:0-20811 GCA_034700185.1 Phthiracarus laevigatus
TTAGAAATACAATGTGAGTGGCATCTGCCGCTATTAGCTGTAAAAAAGGAAATTTATGTCTCAAAATAAACAAAAATTTGGTTAAAACAGGCAAATCTTGTAAGAAATGGCCTAAACTTATGTTTACAATTCAGTGGCATCTGCCACATTTTAGCGGTATTTAAATAATTTTTATGCTGAAAATGGTTCAAAAGTTGGTTTAAAGTCAAAATTAATGTTAAAATAAGAAAAAAGAATTCAAAACTTAAGTGGCATCTGCCGCTGATGGAACTGGTATAGTATTGAACAAAAAATATTGAAATGGTTAGCGAGCGAACGGAGTGAGCTAGCAACCATATAATAACTAAAACCAACTTTGCAAAGTCAGATATTATGACCGTTTCGAGCTTGTTTATAATATATTAATAAGTAGTTTGTTCATCTAAGAAAGTGAGCTATTAATTATACAGTATTATACAATAAACTCTACTGACTTCCTTTCACTAGAATTGATTTCAAAATTTCTAGCACATAGTTTATCATGTTATTATACATTATGTCATAATCAATTTTATTTATCAAATAACGAAATTTTTCTAATTCAATGAGTTTTAATTGTTTTTTAAAATTAATAAAGTAACAAATAATGAATATAAAACTGATAAATAAAGTTTTCACCATCTTTATCATATTATATTCGTTAGTATTTATATTTTATATTTTTTCACTAAGTATTGGTAAAAAGAGTAAATTTATACTGATATAATTTTATAATACCGTATTAATTATATTTATAATAACAAATAAGGTTTATCTCTACATTTTGGTATTAACTTTTCTTATATGTTAACATAAATTTTTAATAATCTTTTATTAATTAATTTGATTAACCACAGCGTAAAGGTCTATTCAGCTCTACGCTTTTAAAAGTAATAATAAAATCATTTTTCACTCGACCTCATTGACTTAAATTTCGATTAGAATTACATCTTTTTATTTCGAATATGACAACTCAAACTATAATTAAGATTTAAAATGCTGAAAAAAGATATTAATAAAATCAGCCTTTGTGATTTATTTTGTTCGTATTGTAATAATGTTGATTTATGGCTTGTCGATTATTGAATTTTATTAAGAAATATTAATAATGAACAACTGATTCAAATTAAGTCTACAATTCATAATTATATCTAATAAGTAGTAACTTAAATCAATTTGTCTTTATTAATTTTTAGCTCGCTTTTATAAGAAAAAGTAGAGCTTTTGCTTTTGACACTGTCCGTCTGTCTGACTGTTTGTTTTGAGTAGTTAAACTAAATATTTTAGTTTAACTATAAGAAAATAACTTATCTAAGAATGTTTTATTTTTAATCGGTATATACAGAACATCGTTAGAAATGATTTTTAACTCGCGAATTTTTTCTTTATCGAATATTTAAGTAGAAAATCCTTTTGGAAATCTAACATAATCATGAAAAAAATATTATATAATGTTTTCATTCAACAAGTGATTACCAAAATCATATATTTTGAACAATAGGTTGCTTTAAATATACACGACGAAAAATAAATAATTTAAAATCGTATTCTTAATAAATAAATTCTTTTCTGTCATATTTATTTTGTGAATTAAATTTAAACCTACAGTACATACTATTAGCTATACATACTTTGTGATAGTATGACAGAGTTTGGATAAACAAAGATTACTTTAGTAGTCCGGTTTTGTTCATTTTAATGTTGCCCATAAAAAATTATTCAATTTCTATATTTTAAATTAAAGTTAAACAACGCTTTTAAGTTCAGCACAACAAACTAAGCCTTGGGCTTAAAGTAATGTTTAATTACAACTACTGTGAAAGATGACAATGATGTTATCGAAATCAGACAACTTTAAAATCATCCACTGTCTCAATATAATTAAGTCAAATAATTATGTAAATTTTGTTAAGTTTATTTAAGTAATTTTTGTGACCACCCAAAATTAAACGGCTGATAAAATCAAATAAATTACTAAGTCTGAGAGCATTTAAATTTATTGTTATTCTTTATTCTATCACTCTCTCAGTCATTTATCTGTAATTAACGCTTAATTAACGAGTAGTGAAGAGACAGTGACGAGAGAACAAAGCATTGTATTTAAGGCTGTTTTATTCATTATTTATGTTGTCAACTTTTACAAACTTTTATAGCTAATAGATAAAAATTTCGCATTTTTAAGATAATCTATTACGATCTCTCAGACGTTTTAAGTTTACAATGTATGAGTGATATTCTTCAGAATAGCTAGAATTGTTTTCCCATTTACAATTACAATTTGCGCGTAGTTAATAAGACGAACTTGTTGAAAACATAACTTTGTTGGATTCTTTGACGCCTTTAAATTTATGCATATAAGCTAAATGTCAAAAAACCAATAATGATTTGTTTTTTTATATTTTTAAAAAATCAAATCAATAAACAATCTTCATTATTAATAAATTCAAACATGGATAGTATTTGCTTGACCTATATATCTGAATTAAAAAAATTTTTGCAAATTTTGAATCCATATTTTTAAAAAACCGAACGCGATTCAAATTATACATAATATTAAAACATTGATTTTAAACGCGTGATAACTAAGTAATTTAATTTTTTTCTCTGACTTTTTAGACAGTTATATGAATTTGGGATTTACTCCATTTCTGCGTCCGTCCGCCCTGATATTCTATTAAATGGTTTTTGATCTTAACACTAATAAAGGGATTTAACCATTTTCTTATTCTAATAAAGGGATTTTACCAATTGCTAATTCTAGTTAAGGAGTTTATTAGTTTAAATAAGGGATTTAAAATGTAGTTTTATACGAATAAAGGGATATTAAGCGATTTATTATTCTTATTAAGGGATTTTAAAAGATATTTTAGTTAAGAGATCTTAAACGATATATTATTCTATTAAAGGAATTTTAAGCTATTTTTTAATTTTAAAAAAAGGATAACCAGATCAATTAAGCTAAAAAATGTTATCAAAAATATGCATATAATAGGATAAAATAGTACTTGTATAGCTCTGCGCCTCTCATTGTGTATGGTTTTGCACCTCTCATGGTGTATGGCTTGTGGAAAATTAACGGAAATCCGTATATCGTAAATTTTTTTATGGGAAAAGTATTTGACATGCATATCCTGATGCCTGCATTTTTTATATGATGTAGTTGTGTGTTAGCGTGTGGAAAATGGAAAAGCGATAAGGAGTCGGGAAACGCATTGTGACTACCGGAAAGAGAAAAGATCAGATTATAAGTGGCAAAAGTTAGAAAAACTCTGTGAAGTTATGAAAAATATACGGATGAATAAAGAGTAGGGCAAGTCCCATAATCAAAAGGAGCCCAACAACAAGAAAGAAAAAAGTGTGAATATTAGATGGCTCGAGAAGGAGAAAAAAATTTAATGTAAGATATATAAACTTATGGATGACGAGTTGCGAAAGATTAAACGACAACGTTACATTATACCACATAAAATGACGGGATTATCAATTATTCGTTCTGATATTGAGCAAAATTATAGAAATAATAAAAGCGGACAAATACATATTTGTTTCTTCTGTTACGGCCTGGTATTTGAATCTTCTATTGCACGAATTTCAATTGATTTATTATCTCAAAAAGGAGTTTCTATAGTCGATCAAATTTTTAAATTACATAAACACTGTTTAAGTTTGGTTTCACCTGTTATCGAGAAATCACATCAAATAAAGTTTAAAGTTTTATTATTTCAAATGAAAAAGTTTTTGAATAATAACTGAACAACTTAAAGGCATGGTATTTCCACGGATTCCATTTATGCAAATTCGTTCGCTTGGGAATAACAAAGAGAAAGGTTTAAAAGGAAATGTTTAGAATATCAATATTTCTGTCGATACTTCTGTATGTGTTATTACACATGCTTTCGACGATATTTATGACGTGCAAGTCAAAATAAAACGCTATCGCAACACATGTTTCATTTTATGTTCGAGACATAACCACCATTATTTCTCGTTTAATTGCTGCGAAATATTTGAAATATTTTCCGTTATACATAGAATAAAATGTTAATGAATCGGACATGAGAATTTACGAGAATGAAAACGAAACTAAGCATTTTGTAATTCATGAAGAAGATATAGAAATTGTAAAAGCAAAGGAAAGTGAGACAATGGAAATAGATGATAACGAATGGAATGAAGTGAAAGAGTCAGTAACTTCACTTCGAACCATACTTTATGGCAATACAATAACGTTAACGCTTTCGAACCTGGTGAAAAAAGATTTCCAGTATCGATAATGCACGTTAAATATGCTGATGAGCTGTCGTTTCCAACCATATACTTTGGCCAAGCGCGACATCAATCTAGCAACTTATAATATAACAAAATTTGTAAATAGGAACTAATTAATAAAGAATGACGCTCCTGCTTAGTTCCGGAATTATTCTCCATAATCTTGAAAAGACAATAAGTAATGATTACTCAGCAAATTTCTATACACCCAAGAAAAACAAGGTCATCAGGTAAACTGACACTATCCTATTTGAAAATGAATAATAAATTTTTCCCATAAAAAAATATTTTTTAAGAAGTTTTAAAAAATTTGTATTCAAAAATATAAATAAATCTTATCATATTTTCTTTGGCGTATACAAATTAAAAAATTTTAATCAAAAAGCTGTTATTTAAAATTAAGAACCTAAGCTTTAACCGGTGCATAAGGTAAGGGTTTAAATAAAGTCTTCATTCCAATTTGCCTAAAGTAAATTATTTACTGTTCGTGATAAACCACCTCATAACTTTCTGGTAAGTTGAGTCCGCTCACAAGATTTTACCTTCGGCATAGCTAATATATTATAAAATATTATTCTAAAACTTAGCAAGTTTTGGAATTATAAGTGGGGACTTAGTTTTCGCATTTATATAAGAAGATTTTGAAATTTTTAAATTTAATAAAACAGCCTAAAACAATTCTCAACAATCTAATGACTTTTACCATACAGTTTCCTGGGTTTCAAAAATCCGGAATGATACATCTCAGAACGTAAAAGTTGAATATCTCTACGATTTAGCGTAAACATTATAAGTAGACATGAAAAAATGATATTGTATAAATTAAGTGTAAAATTATAAAATTTTAATTAATTATATAAGTTTGTTTAAGGCTTATTTGTAAATTTTATAAATTTAATTTAATTAACTCGATCAGATAAAAATAATGTCATATACTGAAATTGTTTTAGTCAAAATGGATCGAAAACGATTCAAAAAAGGCTGATAATTTGTATTATTAGCTCAATTTGAAAACTTCATCTATCATTTTTGGAAATTCACCTGAGTTGCTTTAAACTTTTTGTCTGTCGTTCTATTTTATAAGATACTTTAAATATATTGGATTAAGGGCACAATAATGAGCATTGCAATGTTTAAGTTATTGATTAAAATTAACAAAAATTTAGAAATGTTTTTACTATAAAGAAAAATGATTAAATAAATAGAAAAGTTATTAACAAATGTTTATTATTGTCTACATAAATCCCAAAAAAGTCAAAAAACTAACAAAAGTTTATAACTGTTAATAATTTCAAAATTAGGGTTTATTGTCAAACTAAAACTTTTATCATCACATCAATTGTAGGGAATTATAAAAATCTAAATCTAAGCAGTCACTCTCCTATGTACTTTAAAAAACCACAATAAATATGGAAATAATTTGCAACTTTATTAAAATATAAGAAAAATTAAAATCTTAACAATTGAAAACAAGTATTTCATCTTGAAAAAAGTTTAAATTAATATTAAAATTAATGGATATGTATCAAATTCAATTTATAAACAGTAAAATAAAAGCGTTCTCTATATTTTTTTACTAAGTGTATAGTATACAATATTTATTATGGATAAAAAGCAGTATTTAAAATCTCATAAGACAAAAGATGTTTTCTTTAAAAGACAATTTAAATGTCGTTATAGGTTTTTAAACGTTGAAGCAAATAAATTATTTATGCCTAAAAATTTCAATCAAGTTAACTTATTTCAATAGCTATACAAATTAATTAAAAAGTTAAAATAGCAATTTAAAATGCAAATTAACTTTTTATTTCTTTTTGAATTCAAGTTGAAATGGTTTGATGATATCTTATCAGCAAAATTAGTTTCACAAAAGAAGTTTTGTAGGCAGAAAATTAAAATTATAAATAATATCAACTTCGATATCAACGTTTTAAAACCATTCAAAAACTTATTGGTACTATTCTAATGTTGTTAAATAACTTAAACAATTCTAAAATTGTTATTTTTAATTAATGATTCTAACGGTTTAAACAATTTCTAACAATTTTATATATATTCCAACAAATTTAATTTTTTTAAAATTGGAATTCTTGGCGTTAGAATACTAAAAATTGTCGCTAAAATCCGATATGTTTTTAGTTGGGTCATGTTTTACAGGTTTTCCTGGGAAATTTTTTTTTTAAAAAAACTTTTTGAATTGTTTAGGCGCAAAGCTCAAATTAATATTTTGATCGGTTCAGTTTTTGCATGACTTAAGTTTTTTGATTTAAAATCATTAGATTTTTTCAATCGAATTTTCTAACGATTAGACCATTTATTTCTATCAATTAATAAACTATTTTGCACGTTAATTTTCTAACGATTTTCAAGTCCTTACTCATCTTAATAAGGCTTAACTTTTCGCATAATAGAAATAAAAGAATTTGAACAAATCAAAAACATTGGAAAATTTTAAAACAACAAGTCTAGTGTTATCGACACCCAAACAGTCAGAAATTTCAAATCCATTAGCTCGACATTTTAAGTGATCTAAAAATAAAGTCATAAAGTTTAAATTCGATATATCAGTAAAGAGCACCATTTATTTTAAAAAAGTAAAATTCAAAACACTAAAAAATTCATTTTAATTTTATGAAAAATGATCAAAAGCTTTAAATTTACATTTTTTAGGTTTAAATGTATTACAATATATACTATATAATATTATATTCAAAAACTGATCAATTATAATAATGTTCTTCCAATTTTAATAGGTGTTTAAAAATTAACTTTAATTAAAAACAGTAAGATTAATCGAAAATGAAATGCAAATTTAAATTATATCGAAATTATTAAACTGAATTAATTACACTTCTATAAATTGAAATCAAAATAGCAAAAAAATGGAAGCAACCCTACTTCAAACATGATAATTTCAAATAATTCTCTCTTCTATATCATCTAAAAAATAAAAAAAATGCATATTTTTAAAAAATTATTTAAGTTTTATTATGAAACACTCGAGAAATATTAGTTTATGCATTTAATGTGTCTTAATTTAAAACGTTCAACAAATCTTGTTGTAAGATTAATATAGAATTAATGCTAACCATTATTTAGATTATGTCTAATAAACAAAAATATAAAACTTAGCAAACATAAACCATAAAAAACCCATTAAGTCATTATTCGTCTAAAACTAAGGTATTTTCTAAAAATTAAAAAAGAAAAAAATTTAATTCAAGACATTATAACTGAAAAATTGTGTTTTATTATTAATAAGTAATTATTAGATTATTTCTATATACACTCATAATCAAAATAATATAAGTTGATTAACACAAATGTTTGAATAGTTTGTTAAATAGTTATAAAAATCTTTATAAACTGTAACGTTTTACATAATGTTTTATAATACTTATAGTCTAAAGTCTAACTTTATTATAAGGGAGCAAATTGTCCGAAATTATTAATTTATAATGAAAAGTTTGATAATTATATAAGATTTCTTTAAAGATCATTATTTTGTTGTTCAAATGACATTTAAATTATTGCATTAAGCTTACGCTATTATAGCTAAGAGAACACACCTTAGAATATAATCGGAACGTCTGTATAATAACTTTATGAAGTGTTGTCTGTGGAATTTCTTATTCGGCAGAAGTGGCGAAGATCTTAGCCAAGTTTTTTAGATCAAAGTATAGATTTATTTAGCCAATACAAAGCGTATCTTCGGATACCACTAAGTTTTCTTCTATTGGTCGATATGCCATCGCGTAATCCACAGTGTATCACTTCTCTCTGGTTGAGATTTTGTTTCCTAATTTGGTCGAATATTCACAAATAAGTTTAGGATTTTAAGTCTGATAGCTAAATAATAGAAACGGTTATAAAACCACAATCGAACAAAAAGCTTTAAAAAATAATTGAATAGAAAAAAACGTATCATTAATTTTTTTGGTGAATTTTCTATTACGAACTTAATCTCTGACTCTTCGAAAACAAATTAAGCAAAAGCTTAAAGATCTCGATAAACTATTAAGAAGTATAACTCGTATTTCGAATAAAAATTATTCAGAGACTGACAACGCTTTAAATTTTCAAAGTGATGAATAAATTGCGAATTATAATGTACTTAAAACGCTTTCAACAAAAATAGGCGATTTATCAGTCATGTTTTAAACCATTTAATAACTCATAACAAAGGTCCAGTGGCCATAATTTTTTAGACGTAACACAGAATCAACAAGCTTTTATCGATAATATCTCACAATGGTTTTGAGTTATAAAACATAGGTTCGATTAAGGGTTTCATTTGTTAACTTGCACAAGATAAACCAACTATTCCAGCTTTTTTTGTTGTCCTGTTAATATCGTATCGTATTTTTTTTAGAATTGACAGTTTGGTGACGGCTTATGTCTTTTGAAAACTTCAAGTGACTTTTATAACTTAGATAGCATTAAGTCTCATGAAAAACCAAATACTGAAAAATTTAAAAAAGAGTAGTATTAATGACCACACAAGGCTAAACTAAAAAATCTGAAGAGTAAATTATTAAGTGTACAATGACTATAAAAATACAGTATTAACTAGTGTAATTTCTTCGCCAGTATTTCAGTTTCAAATGCCATACGATTTCGATTTATTAATATTTATTTTTATTTTCTCATTTACATTTCAATTTCAAGTTTTAAAAATTTTAATTTTATTGAAACTCGAAATCTATCAATTTAAATTGATAATTTTCAATAAAACATTCCAAAATAGATTATAAAAATGTTAAAAGTTAGTTCAAATCGAATTACATAAAAAAGATGATAACTGTAAGTTAATAGTTTTATTTTATTTAAAATAATTTATTCTCATTGTTGTGTGATTTAAATAATCGGTAATTAAAGGATAATGTTTAGGCAAACAAATTTATAAAATTGTTTGTTTAAGTTATTTTAACTATTGTTAGGCTCAGAGTTTGCGAAATGACCGAACAAATGAAATAAGAGTGGGATTATGTTTGGAGTATGTGAGTAGCCAATAGAGAGTAAATAAAGCGGTTGTAAATGTTAGGATTGATTCAAAAGACATTGATGAATTTGATAGTGGCGATTGATTATAATTGAAAATTTAATTGTTTATGTTAACGTAAATTTAATTAAATTAGTTTAGATAATTAAATTTAATTAGCGATGAACGTATATACAGTAATAAGTATAGAGTAAAACAAGAACATTATTTAGCCGCTTATTTTTAGTTTAAATTTATTGTTGACTAACATAATAAATTTCTATTTTTATATTGTGAAGAAACGTTTGTCCATCTATTTTAATTAGAAAATTATAGAATTCTCCATAGTTTTGCGTATAACAGATAATGTGTTAAGAAGAGCTGTGTTGTCGAATACTGCCTCGTTTTTTGTTTTAAACATCCAGCATCTAATAATACAAACTGAGAATATTAAACAATAAAAATTTAATAGACTTTTTTTTCCTTCAAAACTTTGATATCAGATTCATTTACTTCGTTTTATCTTGAATTAATGGACATTTCCTTTAATAGTTAGGCCGAAAACAATAGAAATAGTTATTAATGTAACACTTGAATAATAAATTTAAATTAAAATAAAGAATGAACATTATTAATGCGCTCACTTTGACTTTAAATCTATTGTTGGTTTACATTTTGGATTTTTATTTTTAAATAAACAAAATGTTTCATTATTATTGTTTTGCTATTAAATTTTACACGTTTTAAAACATTGTTGTAAATAGAACTTCAGTGAGTTTTAAATATATTTTTATTCATTTATAGTTTAGCTTTCGAAGAGGTAACATCAAAATTGTGCTCATAGATTTAATTTGGAGCGTGTCATAACGTGTTTTAGTATGTTTAGTAAGACGCGTGACGCCAAAATATACTCATATTTGCCCTTATTCTAACAATTTAATACCCGACTTTGTGTCAGTTTTAACCAAATTAGCCCTAATTTTTGACCTAATTTAAGCTCTTTTGTGCCCCTATTAAAGCCAATTTTGCCAATTAAAGCCATTCTCTCAAAGAATGTGGATTACAATGAAATTACGTTGAATGAAGCAGATAGGTTAACTTTCGAGCAAAAAATTTATTAGTTAATCTGCTTTAGAAGCTATTATATTATTATTTTTATGCTAAAAAATAATTTCTTATAGCAAAACAACAATCTAAAATCGTTATCAAACGTAACGATACTATTAAATTTAAAGCCAAAAGTTATAACAAGAATGAACATTAATAATGCCCATACTTTGATTTTATATTTTTATATAATAGTTCAGTATGTGCAAATGTTGTTTGAATTTAAAACTTTTAACTACATCTAACTCATAAATCTACCGGTCAACAAAACTTTTCATCAGTATAGATTTTCATAATTTTTAGTATACAATATCAAGTATAAGCGGT
Organism: Phthiracarus laevigatus; assembly: GCA_034700185.1. Classification (NCBI taxonomy): domain Eukaryota; kingdom Metazoa; phylum Arthropoda; class Arachnida; order Sarcoptiformes; family Phthiracaridae; genus Phthiracarus; species Phthiracarus laevigatus. The sequence continues at coordinate 10,703 of JAQIXJ010001423.1, forward strand.
GCACTAATTATATAAAATCGAAGCATGGATAGCATACTGTTCTCTACTAAATTATCTACCTAAATATTTCAAAAGTATAGATTTTCTTTAATTTTTATATTCAACATCTAATAAGTATATCCTAATTTGTCCATAAACGTGCATACATAACCGGTCGACAACATAAATAAAAATTATACATGGATAGGATATTTGTGACCACTAAATTGGTCACCAAATAAAAGTGCGTGTATGGATTTTCCTTATTTTTCCAACAAACGTAAATACATAACCGGTAGACAACATATATAAAAATCAGACATGGATAGGATTCAATTAAATTAGAACGAAAACCTAATTATGCTTTTGATACTAGAGTTTTGCACAACTGTAGTGTAAGTATCACTAATTTTGAAACAAAATTGGATTAAATCACTCTATGAATAGTAATGAAAATCAAGTAATTAACGGTTTTCAAAATACAGTAATGAACTGATTTGAAAATCTAGTACTTATTTTACAATTTTGCTAGGTCAGATATCAAAACTTATATATATTGAAAGACAGTTCTTGTAAAATAAAAATTATAATATGAACAAGAAAGTAAACCACATTTGTCTATTAAATAAATTTACAAAAAACGTATGAACAAATATTTAAAAAGAATTTAGTATACCTAACTTTTGGTCTCAATAATGAGTTAAATTAAATTAAAATTCCATTACTCTTTTGAATAAATTTATTGTTAGAACTATTAAATGAAATTATAATTTAATACAAAATGCATAAAAAACAATTCGTTTTTAATTCAACATACTATAAATTAATATTTTTTATATTTCTGACATACACTAGGGTTGAGAAAAAATTTCATCTAGATTCAAGAAGAAGAATTTTATGTAGTAAGTAGATTATATTAGCTATCCTTCTTTATTGCACACTGTCACTGATGTAAACAAGAGTGTTTTAAAACAAACTAACTTTGGATTTACTTATGTTTATTAAATTGTTAATAATGCATTCAATAATTAGTTTGAAAAAGTCAGGACTTAAATTTGTATTACGTTTAAAAGGTTTATTAGCTAACTTTGTAAAAGTCAGCTATAGGATTTGACGTGTCCGTCGTCTGTGTGTTTGTTGCTGTGTAGACTGTTTAGGTCACTAAGTTCAGTTAAATTTGAACTATAATGGTGCCACAGTGGGTCAAAATTAGGATTAAAATTCTCATAACAGGGCTAATAATGGGTGATTATGCTGTCAAAAATGGCAATAATATTTGCAAAACATTACTTAAATTGGGTCAAATTTGACCAATTTATGGTAATTTTTGTCAAAACAAACACAAAATCGGGTTTCAAATTGTTAATTTTAGGTAAAATATGATTATATTTTGCTGTCAAGCGTCTTGTTTATTAAAATAAAACACTTTTTATCGCGCGCCTACATTAATTGCTAAGGCGTAAAAAGAATACAGTTGTTTATAAATCCCTATACTTATTCACATATCTAAATTTGAATCAAAGTGAGCGCATTACTAATGTTCATTCTTGTTAGCTCATTTAAATAAAGTCGAGCTATTTGATTTGACATGTCTGTCTGTCTGTAGACTTTTTTGGAGTTTTATGTTAATAAAGGGATTTTACCAATTTCTTACTCTAATAAAAGGAATTTGACCTTTTTCTAATGCTAATTAAGGGATTTTGGTCTTTACTCTTATAAATGGAATGTACCAATTTCTTACTCTATTAAAGGGAATTTCCCCTCTTTCTTATACTAATTAAGGGATTTTATTCTTTACTCTAATAAAAGAATTTCACCAATTTCGTACTCTAATAAAGGGAATAAGACATTATTATGCTAATTAATGAATTTTGATTTTTAATATAATAAAGATATTTAACAAATTTCTTATATTATTTAAATGATGTTTAGGCTTTAAATCAAATAATAGAGTCAGATTATCTGTCGTTATCTGTCGTTATCTGTTGTTATCTATTGTTATTGTCGTTATCTGTCGTTACAATTTTTCAAATTTTAATTTTTTTTTAATTTTTCTGCTTTTAAGGAATTTTTGTTTTACAACAATGTATTAAACTCAAATGCTATAAATTTAAACAACTATTGTACATTTTTTGGTCACACATCCTGTCCATGTCTGATTTTTATATGTGTTATAGACCAGTTGTGTGTATGCTTGTCTTGAAAATTTAACGAAAACTGATATTCATATCGACGTACATGCTATCCATGTTTGATATATTAATAACTTAATGGCCTCTATACTGATAGTCTTTAGTCACAATTTAAAAAATTTTAAACTATCGTTTTTTTACAAATCCAATTTTAGTAATGACATATGCTATTCATGTTTATTATTCTTCTCATTTATACTGTATTATATAGGTAGTAATTAGTCCAAATTAAAAAATTCTTAACTATCGTTAGCCAAAAAAAAGTAAGCCAAACTACCACTAAATCGTTAGTTCTAAAAGGGCATGTATGGATATACATTAGCTTTTCCACAATCGAACATACCTAACAGCTTGATAATAAATAAAAAATGGACAGAATAGATGTGTGAATAAGAAATCGGTAAAGAAGTGATTAAGAAAATGTTTATACACAATTCAAATTAACAATTAAATCATAATTAAGAATATTAAACACAAACAAAAATTATTTTCTTCCATTTAAAATAAATTATATTCAGTTCATAAAATTTTATTGCAGATAACAGAGGGAGAGGAATGGAAGGAGAGATAGAAAAAGGGGTAAAGAGAGAGAGAGAGGAGGTAAAACGGGAGGACAGAGGGAAGAGGAAGAGTGGGAGACAGAGGGGAAAGAGTGAGGAGAGAGGGATAAAGGGGAGGAGAGAGATATTAGAGAGGGTATGAGAAAGAGTATAGAGCCAGAGGAATAGAGAATAACCAAAAACTACTTTTGTAATTATAATTACCAACATAAAAATATATGAGATAGAAGCAAAGTGAGCGCATTACTAATGTTCATTCTTGTTTTTTTGTTTAAATTTGTAAAATTTTTTGCATTTCAATTGCATTTTTTAAAAATGTCATTTTTACCTATTTTACTTATTTTATTATAATTACTAACTCATTCTACTATAAAGGTCAAATTTTAAATGAGACATCAATCTGTCCTAATGCTTGCATTACTTTCTTAATTTTAAAGTTTTAAAGATATTCAGGATTTTACCAACATAAGGGTTTATTTAATTACTTAAATAATTGAATGTATTAAGTCTTATACTTTTTGAATTTGTTAATAAAGTTTATTATCTATTTACTTTATTTGTTATATCAATAAAAACATGTTAGAAATGTCGTAAAATTTATTCTTCTGGTTGTTTCTGAATCCATTAAAAAAAATTTTTATTTTTTATAAATTAGTAGAAAATGAAATATTTTAAGTGTGCAGGTCTTAATTTAATTACTAAAAGTTATTTTTGCATTTAGAATCCATAAATTTATTCACAGAAATCAAACTTTTTCATAATCAAATTTCAAAATGGGTAATTCCATCAAAATGTAATACTTGTTAACTAAAATTATGAGAGATTGCGATGATCTGAGTTAACGTTTCAAACAACACTGACATCATCATTATGTAGTACGGTAGTAGAATTGAGAGTGGTTACAAAAAGTTAAATGTTAAAGGATGAAAAAAACTTTATTACGCTTTTTTTGGCCACAACAAGTTTTATTCGTTTTGCAGGATTGGTAGTGATTTTTGATAATATTTAATAAAAACTCGAAGATTATTAACTCACATTGAAAAAATCGAGATAATAGATTTGGGAATTGTATGTGTCTGTCTGTGGATTTTTTTACTTTTTTTCAAATTTTTTTGAATTTTTTGGAATTTTTTTTTCAATTTTTTTGATTTTTGCAATTTTTTAACAATTTAACAACAAAGTTATAAAAGTTTGTTAATGTTAGTGATAAATAAAATCAATAGAAATGTAAATTTTTTGATAAAATTTTAAATTAATTGTTTAAAGGATTGTTGCAAAAGTACTTGACAGAATATTTATTGAATTCTAGATCAGAATCAATTCAGACTTACGAGAGTGAACATCAACAAAATCGAATTTTTTCTACATTGCATTTAAAACTTTTTTAATTTATTTTTTAATTGTTTAATTATTGTAATATACACTATAAATATAGTTGTAATTTATTGAAAAAATTTTAAAGCATTGTTATATAAATTGATGCAATAGTACTTGAGGGAGTGTATTTTGAAATTTCACTCAGAATTGATTCAGACTTCAGAATCTGAACACCAACTTTTTGTACAGTATTATTAATAAATATTAATAAAGATTATCAAACTTAACACAAACATTTAACAATTTTGATTCGAAAGAAGAAAAAACCAAAGAAAGAAAACGAAAATGCAGATGGCGATTGGCGCGAAAAGGAGAAATAAAAATGATCGTAACAGCAAAAAAGACAAACGAATGGATGAAGAGTGGCGCGAGAAGGAAAAGGATAGGATTCGTTATTGTGCAAAAGACAAACGAATATATTCTCACAAGCTTTCATAGAGAAAGGTCATCAGTACTTCAATGTTTCCTGACTTTATTTGAATTAATTTGTTTAAAAGCAATTATAAATACAGTTTAAAAGTAAGAAAATATAAAACTTGATTACGAATGCAATTTAATTTTAAGAGAAAGTATAAATCGTAATAAGTTTAAAATTAAATTCATTATTGTAAATTTTTTTATCATTATAAATAGCAGTTAAAAAATCGAAAAAACACACCAGACGCACACAAATTCAATGAATATGTTTAAAAAAGTAACGGATTTGTCAAAGTTGATCTTTTCAAAGTAAGATGAAAATTATTTTGTGTTCGTTTATAAATATTCATCAATTTTTAGCTCACTTTTAAAAAAAGGTGAGGTTATACTTTTGATAATGTCCGTCCGTTATTTTCTCCGTCTGTGTTTCCGCAGTAGCAATACCACAGAATTGTCACCTGTTTTATTTTGACTTTTTATATTAAATTTTAGCTTAGTTAACTATATTAAACAATAGTTGTTTTTAAATGTCGTTGCATATATGTTTACATATTAAGTGCAGTCAATACTTTTTACTTTACAAACTTTTCAAAATCTTGCAGATCTCTACAATATGGATTATTTAAATAATTGTATATTAATGATAAATAGCATATAAATCTCTTATTACCATTCAATATGTCTGCAATTCATTCATTTACCTGGAGTTGTAAATTGATTTATTGCATTTTATTTTTGTCTTTTTTAAATTTTACTTGTATTTTTGTTTTGCTTGAAGTGAAAGGAATTAGCAAAATTATAAATTCTAAAAAAGCAAAAGTAGAATACAACCAAAATTAAAATTTCTAATAAAATCAAAAAGTAAAATACAAGTTTAATTTAAAAATAAAACATAAAGAAAAAGCAAAAGACAATCTATATCAAAATTAAACTCAAAATCTACAGTATAAGAAAAGCAAAATTTATGTTTGAAAGTTAAAAATAAGAATGAACATTATTATTGCGCTCACTTTGACTTTGAATCTATTGTTGGCTTACATTATTGATTTCTATTTTTAATAAAACAAAATTATAATTATTGTTGTTTTGCTAAAAGTTTTAATGTCTTTTAAAACATTGTTATAAATTGTACTTAAGTGAGTGTTAAGGATATTTTCATTCATTCTTAGTTTAGCTGACTACGAGATAACATCAAAATTGTGTTAGAGATTATACAATTAGGCGAGTGTCATGTGTTTTAGTATAACTAGTAAGACGCTTGACACCAATTTTTGCTCATATTTGCCCCCGATATTACCCATTTTTGAACCGGTTTTTTGTCTATTTAGACCAATTTTGCCCCATTTTTAGTCTTTTGACCCAATTAAAGCGATGTTTTGCAGCTATTGAATGCAATTTTGACACATATTTAGTCATTTTTGAGACAGTATAAACCCTTTTTTTCCCTATTATAGACAATTTTGACCCAATTTGGCTCAGTATTGGCCCAATTTTGACCCAATTTTGACCCATTTTTGACCCATTTTTGACCCATTTTTGTTCATTTTGTTTGGCCCAATTTTAAATGTTTAAGTCGTTTTTGTGATCTAAAAAAGTCTACAGACAGAGACAGACAGGTGAAATGTCTAATCTAATAGCTGATTTTTTCAAAGTGAGCTAAAAACTAGTATTAACTAACTGCATAAATTTAAAATATTATTTAAAAATTTTTTATGACTGATTTTTAGAACCTATATGTGTTTGGTAAGTGGTCTACAACTCCGTATCACACTATTCACCATATTATAAATTGTAAAGCGCATTCTGTGATCGGTAAAAGAAAAATTTTTAAATTAAAGTTATTTAAATTCAATATAATCGAAAAATTTGTGGACCAAAATTAATAAAATCAACTAAAATTTAAGCAAATAACAATTAAAGTTATTTTAATATAGAATGTTATAATATAACAAAAAAAACTAGTTAGTTGAATATTTAAAAAGTAGTGTAATGAAATGGCTTAAATTGTTGCGAAATATTTTAACATGTTTTAAATTACGATTTTAAATTTTGAAGTTTCTTTAATTTTTTTTAACTGAAATAAACAGTAACAATATTAAGAGTTTTAAAAACTTTTCTTTAAATAATAATGTTCTTTGTTAACCTTTCATTACATAATGACTAATTATGTAAAGATTAATCATTCAAGTAATCATATAGATGTATAATGACTTCAATGAGATGAATAACATGTCTTGATAATGAAAGTTTTTTTATAGTTTTGTAACTTTTGAAGAGCACAGAAAACCGGTTTTGTTAAATAACATTAAAATATCTATTATATTTCAAGTAAATTTTACAAAGAATATCAAGAAATTTTATTTTAAATTAAAAAATCATGTTAACAAAATATTTTAAATGTTTTTTTGAAAAACACTCCTCATAACAAACAAGACTTATAATATTGGGATAAACAATTTTTAAGCTTCGGCGAGTTATAACAATTTAAAATATTACGATTAAATATTGAAACTGTTTTAAACTAATTCGAATTATTTTAATATTGTTTATTAACATGATAGTTAAGATAAATAGAACAATTTATATAAAGACGGTTAAGGTTTACGACTAAAAACAATTGTACTATAGTTTACTATATACTGTAAATGACATAAAATTTAATTATAAATTATTATTTCAAATGCAATATGACATTTTATTGGGTATAATCGAAATTGTGAAACTTTTTGAATTTTTTTTGATGGAAATCACCTCGTTAAAGACATTTTAAGCATACAATAATTCATCTTTAACTCAAAACAAGAATGAACATTAGTAATGCGCTCACTTCAACTTTAAATTTATTGTTGATTACATTATTGATTTCTATTTTAAACAAACAAAACTTTTAGTTATTATTGTTTTGATAAAAATTATTATGTGCTATAATACATTGTTATGAATATTACTTCAGTGAGTATTAAGGATATTTTTATTCATTTGTTTAACAGTTGAAACCAGGTTTAGGTAAACGCGCGTTACCATCAGTGGCAGGACAAACAAAAGATAATTTCTGACGAAAACATAGGAAAATCTGCTTTTAATAGATTAAAGACTTTATGCTCTGATGTGGCTAATGAAACATTTAGTCAAATTACTTCCAAATTTCAGAAAAGTTCAGGCAGACGTAGAAAAAAAGAAAATTGTACAACATTTTAAAAAATTTAATAAAATGAAATCAAGAAAAGACACATAGGAAGAAAAGTTATCGCAAAAAAACGATCAAGTAAAAAGTCGAAGTTAAAATGAGTACTATACATGAAATGTCGATTATAACACCACATCAAGATTAGACATTCGTTTTTACAATAGTGCAATAATGCACCGGAAGTGTCGAATGTTAGCTTAATACAGTTCTTTCCATAATAATGCACTATTGGGTAAATTATTGTCTGTAAATATATAGTTATATTTTATTAAATAGTAAAACTTTAAGCTTTATTTATGTAGATTTCAAAACTATCATTCAAAGTAATTTTTTGCTTTCATTGTATTGAATTACTTTACGTAATGCGATAATCATAATAGGAATCATTGATTTTAAAACTGAGAATTGATATTTACTTATTTCGGTTTTATTGCTTATTCGTAATCATGAAATAGTATTGACTGTAATACCATTACCTTCATTTGGTGAAATTTGAGTTGTTTTCTCGAATTTATGTGTGTTAAAGGAATTATTTCATCAGACAGAACCCAGAGATTGTTTATTTTTCCCTTCGACTTGAGTGATAGTAGTTTTTTTATTCGTTTTTTTTTCATTAACAACATCTTTAGGATCGTCATCTTCTAAGAAAATTGGGTCCAATTAATTATTTGAGAGATTAGAGATAAATAACTGAAAAAATGAAAATTTAAATCGATATTTAATGAAATAACATTATTTATTAACAAACATTTTGATAATATATCCGATTTAGTAAAAATTTAACAACTGTTTGTTACTTTCAAACTATTTGTTATTATCAAACTAGATTCAAATTTGTTGCTAACAAAATATGCAATAAATGCCAATGAATTTTGATTGTTCTGCTGAGCACTTATATGACTGCTTGTCTGCTTACCCTTATAAGACTCCAAAGCGCATGTGTAAACGCCATTTGTTAAAAAAATGCTTTAAAAATGTTCTTGATTTTAATGATTATGATAAAATCAAGGTCTAAGTAAATTCAGACGCATAAATGTAAGTTTTCACACAGCCCTAGTAATGAATCACTGGATATTTAAGACATGTCCATAACTCAAATGAACTCAGTGTCTTTAATTGCCTGAGCTTTGGCGCGAAATCAATATGGAACATCTGTTGTCATTAGTGATGGTGGTGCTTTTGCTGGTGCTGTTGAGGCTAGTGGAGCTGATGTTGAAATGGTTAAAGTTGTAAGGGCTGGTGGAGATGCGAAGCTAATGTTGTCAAGGCAGAAAAGGATTCATATTTTTGAGCGGGTGGTACTGCCGGTACTATTGGAGCTGGTTGTACTGTTGAAGTTGGTGAAATTGGTGAAAGTGGTGGAGCTAGTGGTACTGGTGAATCTGGTTGTAGTGGATCAAGTAGTCGAAGCAAATATAAAGGGCCAAAGATTAAGCTGTAACGCAGACAAAAAAATACACATTTATTAAAAAAATTCGTTAAAACTTTAAAATTATAAGTCAAAGGTTTTCCGCCCACAATTGAAAGATGTGGGGAGAGTAAATGATATAACTATAACGTCAGAACAAATGTATAAAGATTGTCAGAAACCATTTGTACCTTTTTTTAAAATACTAAAAAATAATTTTTTGAATTAAATCAAATATAAAATTTAAAAATTTGATATCAACTTCTTCAAAGCTGAAATTAATAATTAAAATTATCAAAGTCACTTACTTAAGTTAAAATTATAAAAATGTTTTAAAAAACAAATCAAGAATGAACGTTTGTAATGCGCTTACCTTGTCTCTTTTATTGTTTACATGGCTTACTGGAGATTGATTGTTTGGTGTACAAACAAAAGAGAATACCAGGAATACCAAAACAGTTTGAATAATAAGACCGGAAAAATACGATCAGTTTGATTTTTAAAATTTTTTAATTTAAACAGTTAATACATTAAAATTGGAAATAAAATTAATATCTAATGAACTTTACCATATTAATTATTTTGATATTTTTTTGTAATGTTTTAAGACAAAATTTTAAAAAATTTGTTTCGATAAATATATTTATGCTTTTTATTTATTTTAAGACGTTTTTGAATAATATTTGTTTGACAGGAATAGATTAATTAATAATTTTATTTCATTTTATTAGTTCAAATTACCATGGTAAATTAATATAAATTTAAAACCAAAATTGTTACGTTTTTCCAAAAAACAAATTTTTTCCGATAAGTTCTATAAAATTTATTTGTGTATAACTTAGTTTTTGTTCCAAAATTAAAATTTTCTTTCATAGTTTTAAACTATTGGGTTTTAAATCGTTATTTAAAAAAACTTTTATGGTGTTTTAAAACTTTAAACTCATAAAAACATATTATTCAGTTAAAAAAACTTTAGTATATTTATACAT
>JAQIXJ010001424.1:0-20803 GCA_034700185.1 Phthiracarus laevigatus
TTGCTTTTATCTGCGAAAACTAACTCTCATTTTTTGATGATAACTATGTTAAATAAGCTCGACTTGTCTGTTCAAAGGGAGCTAAAAAAATTTTGCATAAAAAATATTACTTAATATAACAGTAATTTAATAATAAAAAACCGCGACATATATGTTTCAGGTGGAACTAGTGATCTACCAATTGCCTCAATTACCATACGGAGCCAATTATTTATGCGTATTCGGCGGCAGTTCTCCGATTCCCGCGCGTGTATCGCGAAATGGTTTGTCATGTATGGCACCGTCAGAAGTGTCACGACCGCCAATTCCTAATGGAAAAGGTATAAAAACCCATACGAAGAGTGGAGAGAGAGAGTGTCCCCTAAAGATTTGCATACGAGATGTGCAACAAAAAAATAAGTTTGCCCTCTCTTTCGAGTATAAATTATATTAACCAAATGCATATAAATGTGTTTTATATCAGATCACGTATTAGTCAATCTGGCAGTAAGAAGCAGTGAAACAGATACTGATTTTATTCAACGCTCATTTATATTCTACGATTGTAGTGTTCATAAAACGTAAGTGCTCTTCACTATACCAGTAAAACTTTAGTTTTTCGAACAAAATATCTTTTTATTTAAATCAACTTTTTGCTTAATATCAAAATTTTTTAAATACTTTTATTTATTGAATGAATTTTCGGCTAAAGTTTTAGATGGTTATCTGAGCGCTACATTATTTATATTAAATTTTTCTGTATCCGACTATTAGGTGTAAAGATTGCGTAACGAGCAGTTGGGCCTGTAATTGGTGTATGCACGACAATCTATGCACACATAACGCGTCACTTTGTGCGCGAAGAGTTATCGTCGGCGAAAATGTTCGTATATTTTTATTATTATTATTATTATTATTTATGTGCGCGTTTTCGTAATTTTTTCATTTTTATTTTCACTCCGTCAGTTGAAAATACAAAATAACAAAAAAATTTTGCATTAAATTTATTTTGAATCTCATATATCTACGCAGACACTGACACAGAAGTGTTTATAGAAAATTATAACAGTCAGTCTAAAGTAACAGTTACGTTAATGCTAGGCTTTATAATATATAAATTTTTCGCCGTCTTATCTTTAGGAATAGGAATTTAAATCCAATTTAAGTAGTTTCAGCTTTATTAACGAAGAAGAAAGTGTGCGCAAAGTTTTTTGCATACAAATGACACTCTTTATCCTTGCATTTAGAAAATTGCCTCGAAATAAAGAAGTTAGTATAAAGTAAAGAAGAAAAATATGAAATCTATCCCTAATGTAAAATTCAAAGTGTCTTTCAATATCTGTTTGTCTTTTGTTATGCAAAAATATTTTTTTCGGTGAATATATTGTTTAATTCATACTAATGCGCCATTTATTACATTACTCTTCATTTCGGCTCATAATAGCGTTAGACCGAGTTTAGGCAAATTTTATGCAAATTTCATTCCAACTTTTAGATTTACTTTAGCGTCAAACACGTAGATTTGATTCTGGCAGCACTCGATTCATTGTTTATATGCGTTCATAAAATAAAGAGATCTTTTGTCTTCGCAATAGACTTATTTAAACATTACAAAAGTCTTTTTTAAGTAAACATTTAATTGATTGCTTTTATTTTAATTTTCTGCTCTGATCTCTCTTTTTCTCTTGTCTCCGCATCTCTTTTTTTCATTTTTTTATTCAAGATATTATTCAAATAAGGCAATCATTTAAATTAAAATATCTTTACAAATCATTGAATAACGAAATCAATTTCGTTTACTTTATACGATATGCGCAACTTATGAATAGCAGAACATAATTTCACTTATGAATGCAATTTCTTCATGTATGATATGATAGTACTGTAGTACGACTAGTAATAATAATAATAATAATAATAATTGAAATGCACTCTTTCATTCGGTTATGAATAACATTTCGAATATATATATAATTTATATGAAAAATTTTTAAGTATAAAGAATTTTATTGTGTAGAGTTTGTAGTTTTCGGTTAACATTGTTGTTATTATTACCAGAATTTTTTATTCGTTATTTAACTGTTAATTATTTATCTATTTTTGGAATTGTTTAATTAGTCGGAAAAAATAGTCAGAGTTTTTGGCTGTTATAATTGTTTATACGTCTAGATTGTTTTATACACAAACTAAAAGCTTTAATGCTAAATTATTTAGTTTTCGATTGAATTTTATTTTCAATATTTATGCGTAGGTATTGAATCAACATTTCATAGCCTTATTTGAAAATTGGAATGTTTGAAAATATTCGTAAATATCAGAAATATTTACTCGTTTGGTATACTGTACAGATATACTGTATACTGTAATATATATTCAGTATTATATCAAACTATTATGTTCTTTAATAATTGTGAAATCGTTTGAACGATGCTAATTAAAATTCAATCAATTAAATTTAAATTAAAATTCAAACACATATGTACACAAATATTCAAAAGTTATTTTAAAAGCTCCATAACTACATAAAATTACAGCAGTAATAATATTGTATTCTATTACGGTATTTAATTTAAAACAAACTAAATTAATTGAGACAATAATTTTAAACAAACCGCTAAACAGAGAGCAGTAAAAACGAGTGCGAGCATTCTTAATCAATTAATAAAAATAAAGTGATGTTTAAGATTGCATTCACTTACTATAACATTCAGTTAATTCGATCAATGCGTTCACTTTTATTAGACACTAATCAGACTTATAGAATAAGAGAGAGGTAACGAATTGAAATCGTTATTAGCTTTCTTTCAGTACAAGCGTATTATGTAAGAAAGTATTATTTAAGGATGAAAATACTATACATTAGCGAACGGTATAAATACATTAGATATTCAAGAATTAACGTTAGAAAGCATTTATTTTTTATTCCTTTTTTCTTTTCACTATATTTTGCGTAAACAAGATTTATTTAAATTTGATTATGTAAAACTTAAAATAATAATTTATTTTAATGGTTAGAATCCTCAAAACTCGTTAATCAAAGGCCGACAACACTGTCCATCGTTCAGCATAAACTCGGAGTTACTGATACCAAATGGCGCGCGAAGAGAAATAACGATCGAAGTTAGAAATCTCGTGTCTTCTCTTGTAAGTGTTAAAAAATTGAGAAATACGCGAAAGCAGTTAATAAACAGAAAAGTATTTACCGCAAACTCTGATCAATAACTAATTTGTTCTCGTTTTCTCTTTTCGCTATTTTTTCGATCGCGTTTTTAGGAAGGGTTTCAGTGTATCGTTGAGATAGAAGGAGCCAAAGAAATTGTATTCGCTAGAGTTCGAGATAACAAAGTAATTTGCTCCGAAAATGTGGTATGTGTTATATAAGTTACATATAAGATATATTAGATGATTACTTTATGTGTGTGCGAAACAGTGAGAGTGAGTGTGCTGTAACTATAATACTGTTTAGTTTTTCATTTACTCTTCAACTATTTCTCTCTCTCTCTCTCTCTCTCTCTCTCTCTCTCTCTCTCTCTCTCTCTCTCTCTCTCTCTCTCTCTCTGCTCTATTCTTTTATTCTTTTGTACGAATGCGAACCCCATCACTATCATACCTATCATAGTTGTGTGTTGTATGCCATACTTTTATACATTTCTTCTTCTTTTATTTATTTCAAACACACTTATATACAGTATATATACAGTTACACATTTATCCGTTACATTTACAGTATACCTATCAAGAAGAAGTTGGAGAAATGAAAGCTCAACTCACTGTTTTATGGAATAGCGATACTTTTATTGACAGAACCAATGGTAATACTTTTGCTCTCTTTTTCACTTTCAATTCATGTCTTGTCATATTTTCTTCGTTTTTTTTCAATGCTGACTCTATTTTTTTGTTCGTTCCTCTCTTTTCATGCCCGTTGTCTGTGTTCAGTAACGCTTTATAAATGCCATTTACTGGGAAGTCACGCTGGAAGAGCTGATTGCTCTTTATGTCAGACCAGAGATAAGAAATATCAGTGCGTTTGGTGCGGAGCGCAGTGCTCTTTCGTGGATTCTTGCGTGGAAACTCCCGCACCATCTTGTCCTCCGCCGCGAATTGATTGGGTACGTTTAAACTATTCGCTCATTCTCTACGTTTCTTTTGTTAACCAATTTTTGGTATATGTGTGGTATAGAAATATTATATATATTTTTGTCCCTACGGTTACATTAATATTATTTATTACTAATGGTATTTTGCTGGTTAGCTCTGAGCTATTACTGGAATTATTAGGATTATTCCGCTATATTATCAATATTTGATGCGCCGCTACTATCTTAGCGGTAGTTTATATTGTTTTTATGAGCTCCTGATAAGAAAATGTATTAATCATAGAAATATGTGATTTATTACGAGATTGATTTTTAATTTAATTTTTATATCGATAAATTTTTCCGTTGTAAGTCTATTAATAGTTATATGCTTTTAGGGTTATATACAATGCTAATTTGATTAATGATTAATGCAGGGATTTTTATGTGCGAGTTTATGCATTTACAGGTAGTTAGCAATGAAAAAAATGCTGTTTTAGGATGAATTATTAAACATAATAACCGTAAGTAGTCGTTATAAATAGGATAATGAGACGTCTTTTATGATAATTCAAATTCTTTGCATAAAATTTAGCTTAAACATAATTACGGCAATTTAAATTTTTTCCGTATAAATCTTGTTTAAAAAGTATGGAAAAAATTAAAATAGATTCCAATTAATTATCGTACTTTATTTTTAGTTAACATATGGTAAAAATTTTGATTTTTTGTTTAAAACATGGATTTTGTGTTTTGTAATGTTTTAATTTTTTAAATTTATAATAAATTCAGTTTTCATGGTAATATTATGCTTCACGAGTCAGCTCTACGGCTAGTTGTGACAAATTGTAAAACTTACATATTTAAAATTTAGAAATTAGACAATTTTTTAAAATTATGACACTTATATTAAAAATCTTAGACTTCAACTCTGATGCTTAGCTTTTAACATTTAAACAGATAAACTAAATCATAGGTTTAAGTTTTTGAATTATGATCACATTGTCGCATACATCATATACATAGAAAATTAATGGGAGATAAAAATTTTATTTGGACATTAAATGGAATAAATTAATTTTAAAATGATTGCTATAATAAGTAATACTATTACAGTGTACTGTTTTTAATAATGCATAATTCATTTCTCTGAAATCGTGAATTTATTTAAAATTTTATAAATAATAAATAATTATAAAATGTCACATTTGCAATAAAATTGAAATTATATCTTTAAATTTTTCTAACTAAATTCACATATCCTTTTATATCGAACATTAATCGAAAATTTTTTAAATACTGACGAATACTGTCTTATTTTTACGGAATCAAATGTGAGGTTTTCAAACAGAGCCAGAATAGAAATAAAAATAATAATATTTATATCAAAGACAAAGCGTAAAGAAAATACTAAATGCGGAAAAAGAAATTGAGTTTTTATTTTTCTTAGTCCTAGTTGTTCAGTAAATACGACTCTCAACTTTTTCTATCATCTTTTTTTTAATTAAAATGTATTAAAAATCGTGAGCAAATTTTCGGTTCACTGAATTGTTTCTACTTTAAGAGAATCATTTTCGTGATTGTCAAACAAAAATAAAATAAAATAACTAGAAAAACCTATTATCTCAGAGTTAAACAGATCGTTCCACATTAGCGAACATTATTCTGAAGATAGTCAGGTGCTTATGACAAATAAAATTGATGAACGCAAGCATATAGAATATATTTTTATATACGGAATATACAGCTAATCCGTGCACACAACTGTTTTTCACCCCAAAACACAATACATAATATTGTAATTACCAGTCATTATCTTATTAATTTAACAATTTTTGACATTTCCATCCATAGATTATCTAATTATTTATTAATGCAATAAATTTTTTAATTTTTAACGGCATCTCTTAATTAATTAATTAATCATTTTATTAATTAATAGATTCATCCACTCTCGGGACCAGTAGAAGGTGGAACTCTAGTTGTTATTGAAGGCTCAAACTTGGGATCGAATGAGGAAGAAATTAAAGACAAAGTAGCCATTGGAGGCATACCGTGCGTTGCAGTGGATTATAGCGTATCAGTTCGGTAAGGGTTTGCGTTCAAAAAACAATAATAAGACAATTTCTCAAATAAATTGGTTTAATTTTTGTTTCGTTCATTATTGTTGCGCGTACAGTGTTGTTTGTCGCACTGGACACAGCCCTTTGGGACCGCTATCCGCTGTTGTCGTAATTGGAAATCGTGCTGGAGTTACGAGAGCTCAGGAAAAATTTCATTATAAGGTGTGTACGAATAGGGTATATGATTCGCGTTTTTGTTTCCGATACAATCTATCGCGTCATTACAAGTCCAGACGCGTAACCATATTTTTATTTATTACATTGTATTATTTATTCTTTTTATTTATCTCTCTTTTGATGGAAAAAATTGGATTATAATTTTAAAAATTTTCTATCGATTTGTGAAACTTTTGTGTGTGTATGGTTGCGATACTTTTTCTTTACTCTCACATGAATTGAAAACTAGTGAAGAGAGTGTGAGCTGTGTGTTAAAAAATTGCTTAATTAATGTAGCGGTACTGCAATTGATGGATGATGTGGTGGTAGCGATGTTTGCGCGATCTGTTTCTGTTTGTATTCCGGCATATGATTGATGCCATTTTAATTACAATTTATATCTTGTTATAAAAAAACTGCGGCAGCAAATGCTTCATTCAAAACTCAATTTTATATATTATTCTGTGACATGCTATTAAAGAATTTTACAATAGAGATTGTATATGTGTGTACGCCATGACATTATATTACAATGTTGTATATTCACCCAGTATTTGGTATATTAGGAAAAAGGAGAAGAAGAAGAAAAAAGTTTTGTCATGTTTTAGCACAAACATATTATGGTATTAACGCGAACTAACAGCTACTGTTCTGTATTATTAGTTTTATACCGTAGTTTATTCTTTTATGTAGCGATAAAGTATTAGTTCATTGCATTGTCACAGGTGTTGTGATTCTCATGTATAAAAGCGATGATAATAGGCATCGAAAGAAGAAATTTGCTCACAAAACAACACACACATTGTTTGACACCTTATTGTAAAGTTTTTTGTTGAGCGTTCGTGTCTGTGTCGTGTTATATTGCCTGTTATTCCTCTATGTCTGCATGTGTTTATATATGTCTTTTACCGTTAAATGAGATGTATTTATATGCTGTTTATTTGCTGCCGTAATAATCTCTGTTCCCAATAATAATGTTAGGTATCCATCCTGTAGTAATTTATTTCCTATTTTGCTATCATATTCAATCTATTCATTGGGAAATACGCTATACGCTTATATAAAGTATAAAAATCAATACAAGTTTTAGAGGAAAGCTTTTTTTTGATAAAAGTATTCGATAACTATCTCAAAGAAACAAACTTTACTTAAATTTTTGGTCGCGTTTTACTGTGACTATATTTAACCGTTACTTTGTATTTTACTTACCAAAATTGTATAGATATTTGTTTTGGTAAAATTTTTAAATGATTTATTTAATGATATATTAACGATATATCATTTATTTAATGCTAACCCCATTTTTAGAAAATATTGATTTTACATGACTAATGTGAAAACTTAGTGAGAATTTAGTTAAAATCAATTCAAGAAAATAATGATTTGCCATTTTGATCAATATTTTTGAAATTTTTCTATTGGTTTTATCTTTCAGTATTACATATACCCTTATGTTAAAATATTAGCCGGTAATAAAACCGGTATTTCGAATCCCCTAAAAATAGAAACCATTTCACTGTTTTTACTACTTTACTGATCTTCGATATCGAGTCATAAGTTATACTGGTGTACACTCTGCACAAATATTATTAAGATTTCAAGAGTAGATAGAGTTTGAGGAAAACTGCGATAAACTTTTATATTCCACTTTCTCTCACTTTCTCTAAAACGAAAGAGAAAAGGATCCTCCGATAAGATAAATATATATATATGTATTTTCTCGCACTGTTTGCTAACACATAAATTTATGCTAAAATAAATAAATGTCAACCAGTGAACCAACAAAAAAAATTAAAGATGCAGATAATTTGTTGAGCGCAGCTGTTAAACAAAAACGATATATAATACCTGATATGAATCTGTTCACTAAAAAAATAGACGCACACACAATGTAATAAAATCATTTAAATTGCTGGCGCACAGTAAACACAAAGTAATTAGCGCTTACATATATATTTAGCAACTCATTAACGAATAGTTTAGTTTGTCAGACGTACGACAAATGAATAATCGGACAATTTTATTATCATTATATTACTTTTACTAATGGGTGTGTCTTTTCTTTCATCCTTTATTTTTGCCGCTCCAGTCGATAGAACTGAAACAAGTGAGTCCCAGAATTGGCCCACAATCTGGCGGAACGCGATTATATCTTTCCGGATCGAATTTAAATATTGGTTCGAATACTGAAATATTTCTCGATGATCTTCCGTGTCGTGTTGAGCGGTAATTAACCCAAATCTATAATTAAGTGATGCATAATTAATTGATTCCTGAAAATTGTTAGATCACTCGCAAGCAGTTCGCAAATAAGTTGTCGCACAACTCCAGCGCCGCATCACTCGTTCATAGTGTCAAAGCTAGTTTTGTCCATCGATGGCTCCAATTTGACGCTTCCGTATCCATTTCGCTATACCAAAGATCCGACGATTGACCGCATTTATCCACTCGAAAGTTTTATGAGCGGCGGCCGATCGGTTCTAGTGATTGGAAGCAATTTCAGTTCAATTCAATCGCCGCGAATGGCAGTGTTTGACGACTGCAATATTGTTAACGAAACGGTATGCTTATATATCGATTGTATCAATAAGTTAACCCAAACCGCGTATATTGTATATCGATTACCGTTTTATTTTATTGTTATACCGCTAGACATGCTCTGTTATCAATTCAACCGCAATGTGGTGTCCGTCACCGCTTGTGAACGAAGAGATTCCGGCTCCGACTCGCACTCAAGAGCGAGATGTGACGTACATGGGTATGAAACTCCGTATCGGTTTCGTTATGGACGACGTCCAGTCCGTCAGAGAGTTGGAGCAATACTTTCCGCATCTCGAGTCCAATCTAATCTACGTTCGCGACCCAAAGCTATTTCCGTTCGATAATAGCAATAACAACAATAATAATGGCGTAAAATTATACAAAGGAGAATCGCTGGTAATTGAAGGCGAAAATCTTCGATTAGCGGCGACTGAATCGGAAATGAACGTAACGATTGGCACCAGAGCTTGTAATATAACGTCGCTAAGTATGACACAACTCGTTTGCCTTCCGCCAGATGTTCAACCCGTTGGAACCGATGAAATCGGTCGCAAAAACGATAATGACTTGCCTTCGGTTATTGTTCGGATCGGGAATCTTCGCTACGAAGTGGGATATTTGCGATACGAGGTGTCGGCCGCCTATGAACTGCCACCTCTTGTGATTGGATGCTTTGTGGCCGCTGGTGCTATACTAATGCTGCTAAGCTTAATTGTTTTGGCCATATTTAAGCATAAGAGTTCGCAAGCGGAGAGAGAGTACAAGCGAATCCAGTTGCAAATGGACACACTTGAGAATAGCGTACGTTCCGAGTGTAAGCAAGCGTTCGCCGAATTGCAAACCGACATGACTGACTTAAATAATGATTTACAAGCATCTGGTATTCCCACACTCGATCACAGAGCGTATATCATTAAAGTGTTCTTTCCCGGATTACCCGATAATGGCAGTCCTATTTCCAGGGATTATAAGGTATGAAAACGCGATTACTATCTAATTAGTGATAGATCTTGCTTTTTTCGATATTAATAGAATTTGTGCTCATTCTATAGTATTTAGTATATGTGCGCTTATATTAACATTTTTTTATTGGTTGATCGCAATAATAGCACGCAAACGGTCATCCGTTTCATTCGGAGGAATCGATGGCACAGTTTGAACAACTCATTTATAACCGTTCGTTTCTTTTGGTTTTTATCGATACACTCGAAGCACAAAAATCATTTACAATTCGTGACAAGTAAGTACAACCGAAAAGAAGAGAAAAAAACGAGAAAAAGAAACTATTTTACTATTTTATTATAGATGTGTTTTTGATATAAAAACTTAGTTTTTAAAAAAATAACTTTTTTCGCCCTTTTTTAGAGTTAATGTTGCGTCACTTTTAATGATTATTTTAATCGAAAAAATGGACTATGCATTCGAGTGAGTACTTTTTTCGCTGTTAAGCTTATATGTGGTAATAAATGACATAACATTTTGACATTTTCTTTCATACGTTACTTTGTTGTGTTGGGGAAACAGTATACTCCGCGAATTATTGATACGCCTGATACAGAAATATGTGGCTGGAAAACATCCGCAGCTATTACTTCGGCGAACCGAGTCAGTGGTGGAGAAAATGTTGACTAATTGGATGTCGCTGTGTATGTATAAATACATACACGAAGTGGCCGGAAGTTCGCTGTTCTTGCTATTCAACGCCATTAAGCATCAAATAGAAAAAGGTCCCATTGATTATGTGACACATGACGCCAGATATTCTTTATCCGAGGAGCGACTTCTCAGGGAACAAATCGATTACTCAATCGTAATAATACACGTCATCCAAGAGGGACAAACCGAGAAAGTATTGTGTCGTGTTATCGATTGCGACACTATAAGTCAAGTGAAGAATAAAATACTTGACACCATATATAAGAATGTGCCGTATTCTCAGCGGCCATCTCTTAATGAAGTGGACCTCGAGTGGAGACATGGAAGGGGTGGTCACTTGATATTAGCCGATGAGGACTTGACCACTAAAGTGTCGAATGGCTGGAAGAGAATTAACACATTAAGCCATTACGGCATCAAAGATACCGCTGTTATGAGTTTGATAGTTCGTGAACGACGCTCTAGTAATCACTTATACGAGACAATACCATCTAATTCTCCATTACACTCGCCATCGCGTAATAGTAATTATAATAATTATTCCCATTATTACAGTACTATTGGTAGCAATAGTACGCGTGTCTGTGATGATAGTCGAGTACGCGTTTGGCATTTAGTCAAGCCTTTTGACGAGAATCATGGCTCCAATTCTAAGGAACAGCAATTACATAAAGCCATTCCCGAAATATTCTTGACACGGCTTCTATCGACAAAGGTATTAATTGTTTTAGAGATAATCAACTAAAAATATAATTTAATTTTCATCGTTTAAGGGCACTGTTCAGAAATATGTGGACGACTTTTTAGCCACAATATTAACGGTCAACGATAAGCTTCCAATAGCTGTCAAATGGCTGTTTGATTTATTAGACGACGCAGCGGCTAAATATGGCATCACTGATGCTGAAGTAATTCACGCGTGGAAAAGTAATAGGTATCGGCATTCTTGTTCCTTTCATTTAAACATAATATTTACGAGCAAATTTTTTTTGTTATCTTATCAATAATACGAATTTCTAGTCTTCCATTGAGATTTTGGGTGAATCTGGTAAAGAATCCGGACTTTCTTTTTGATATTGAGAAGTCGTCGACAGTTGACTCATGTTTATCAGTGATCGCACAAACATTTATGGACTCGTGTTCGACGTCCGAGCATCGTCTCGGGAAAGACTCGCCTTCTAATAAATTACTATTCGCTCGTGATATACCGGTCTACAGGAAAATGGTGTCCAAGTACTATCAAGAAGTATCAGTACTGCCACCGATTAATGAGTCGGATATTATCGCGAATATGCACGATATATCTATGGTAAAGCGAAAATCTATAAAAAATTAATTGATCCGTTAATTAATGATATTTATTTGTGATTTATCTCTCGCGTGACAGTCATATTCGGGCGAAGTGGACACGTATAACGCGTTGCGTGAGTTGTTTATATATGTGTCGCGATATAGGGAACAGTTGTTTGACTCGCTTTGCTGTGATGTTCAGTGTCAACGACAGCATTTGCATCTCAAGCTGGAGACTATCGCCTACTCTATGGGAAGTCAGGAAACAATGTTAGTCTAGCATTGTTATCATTTTCGCATCATTACCATTACATCCGTATTGTATTGTTTGTACATAACAACAAAGAAGAAACTCTCAAATCGATTTAATTAACTAATTAATTAATTTACACTATTTTTTAATTATTAACTTAATATTATTTTGTATTTTTGAATATTTGTAGAGTTTATATTAAACAAAAAAAATTATTGACTAATTTATCGCTAACTTTTTATTGTATGTTACCATTCATTGTTAGCTTTTTAAAAACATTAATGCAATTTCAGTTTTACAGTAATTTCCTTTAATTGAACAAAACAATTTTAAGAGAAAAACCAAAATAATAATTGCAGGGTATTTATGATTGCATATATATATTTATGTAAATAGTGCTAAACAATTATTGTAAAAAAATACATAATAAGCATAAATGAGTAAACGTTTTTCCTTCAATGACTAATGAATTTAGTTTGTTGAGAGTGCACTCACAAAACTGTAATTAATAATATTAATAATTCATTATTTGTTTTTTATTATTTTTTATAAATATATATATATATATGATATAATAAATTTTTAATATAAAATTTGAGTCTGTGCTCACTTTCTGATTTCTAATTTAAATAAAACCTGATTTCTTATTACTTATTTTAATAAATTATTATTTTTGTTAACAGCCCGGAGATTGTACTGTGAGTCGAGTATTTACCGCTGATTTATCGCAATATCAAGAATAATTTCGATATTATTATCACGCGTTCATACATTTTAATTATTTATTTTGAAAAATTTTAACGAAACACTAAGCAATGTATTATCAGATCTAAATATTTTATTTTGAAAATAGAATACAGTAATTATTTTGATAAAAAATATTGTTTCATAAGTTTAGCTTTTTGTTTGCGTTTCGCTGGTGTTGTTGTTGCGATGCGAACAATTGAACTGTTTTTTTTCTTAATGTGATTTTGATTTCTATGTGTATGTGTGTGTGAGTGTATGCCGAAGAATAAATGTGACATTAATGTATTGCCACAACTGTTACATAACACGGCGTTTGTTTTTAAAATTTAAACCTAATTTGCATTAAACATAATTTATACAGAAAAGTTTTTTTTGAGTTTTATTAAACGATTTAATATTTGGAAATTTATAATGAAAAGTACATTAGTAAAACAATTGTTTAAATAAAATATATGCGTTACATATATTGGTGAAAACTGACTCGAATTTAATTAGTTTTAGAAGCATATAATGGAGTAGAGGTTATGGAAGTATATGTGTGTGTTAGTGGATAAAAACTGATTTTAATACGAAAATAATAATAAAACAATGAGAAATTAACACCTAATCTCGGCTCGATTCCGAATTCGATGGACTACGGCTATCGCATGTGTCATCTTCTCCCTCCAATGCATCCGGATTATCGATTTTAATGGATAATTCTTCTTTAACTTCGTTCAATACTTTAGAGAGAGTGGCAGAGCTATCATACAATCTATTTAAAAACGAAATTTATAGTGAGCTCACTTTTTCTTAGGTTAATACATATTATTTAAATAAAATTAGTTTTTAGACGGAAGGACAGACATACTCAAATCCATAAATCTAACTATGAATGAATAAATATTGCTTACTGATCATCGAATCTGATTCCTTTACGGTTATAATATCTTCTCATTGCCTTAATCGAACTGATTGCGCATTTACACACACACTTGAAGATTAACAATCGACTTATCTCTGACCGAAATTCTTGTTTATTTGGCACTTGAGAAATATTAATTCCAGTTTGTGTGGAGAAATCATCGACCGCTCGCTCCACTTTGATAAATGCCCTAAAAAACAATAATCAAATAATTGATTGTATTAACAATAGCGAAGTATCGATTAGAATATGGCCACAAATCAGTGCAATCATGCAATAGTTGTGTCAAACGAATACGAAAATCAATTACAATGAGCATAGGTAATGGTCATTCTTTGCTATAGCATACGAATTGAGCAAATCCAAAGAATCAACCACTCGCTTCACATAGTAATCTTTCTTCCGTTTATAAACTGGTTCATTCGCGCACGCCATTGTGAAGACGATGTTATATGAATCATAGATATTATGAACGAATTCACTGATTAATTCCATCTTATATATTAAATATTTCTAAAATTACTAATAATTCACAATATCGATACGCAATTTGTTACGATTAGTGTTTATATTAGCGATGTTTTTGTATGCTATACTAAGTGTTATTATTTTGACTGTATAAACATTACCCACGAGTTATATAATACGTTAATAAATGTATTTGTTAATTGAGCGCATGCGTACCATTATTATCAATCACGAAAGTATGCGTGAAATGAAAACTAAACAATATATTGTATTAATTCAAATTAAACACAATCTATCAATTTAGTTGTACGAAACCGTTATTTATAAAAATGGTAAAAATATTGCTCGAAAGCAACGATAGAACAGTTGTGGAGTGCGAACTGGAAGCAGCAAAGATGTCCGTAATCATCACCAATATGTTAGACGCGTGCAAATTTGATCCCGAATTGGTAGATGGAGATCAACGAAAACCAATACCACTTCATTACGAATCGGTTACCGATCGTGTGCTTAAAAAGATTGTCGAATATGTTGATTATCATTACGACGATCCAGAACCTGATGACGAGTTCGACGAAGACAAGGATAAGCGTAACGAAGAGCTAAGTCATTGGGACAAGACTTTCATCGATGTCGGAGATCTGAATGTTGACGACAATCGTGCGTTTCTTTAC
This sequence comes from Phthiracarus laevigatus, assembly GCA_034700185.1. Taxonomy (NCBI): domain Eukaryota; kingdom Metazoa; phylum Arthropoda; class Arachnida; order Sarcoptiformes; family Phthiracaridae; genus Phthiracarus; species Phthiracarus laevigatus. Next base: position 14,868 of record JAQIXJ010001424.1, read on the forward strand.
GATATAATCGATGCCTCGAATTATCTCGATATTAAGGGTTTGCTCGAAGTCGGAGCCAAACATATCTGCAATCAAATTAAGGGCAAAACGTGCAAAGAAGTTCGAAAGTTGCTTAACATTACCAATGATTTCACTCCAGAAGAAGAGGAAGCGATTCATAAGGAGAATGAGTGGATTCACGCTAAAGATTGAATGGATGCGTTCTTTTCGTTAATTTTTATTTCATCCAAATTTTATATTTTTCAGTCTTATCTCAATTTTTTTTGTAATAAATCTCATTGAAAATTATTCTCATGATTTTTTGAATTTAATAAAAAAAATTCAAATTAATGTAACGTTAAACACGATTTGATTTAAAATAAAATTCATTTTAAGTCTTAACGATCGGAACGCGATTTTAAATGTTTTGAAATTTGGTAATTTGTGGCTTAATTGCGTTTTTATTCCGTACATATTTGCTGTAAATAAGTGGTGCACTGTTAATAGGATTTTTAATTATTAAATATAAGAGGTATTAAATTCAAATTAAAATAAGCCACTCTACTAACGAGTGCATGAAATTTAAGGTCGAAAAATGAAATTCTATGACTTGGGTAATGTCTATACTCGTTTTAATCGCGAAACTATAATCAACAGATGTCGCCAATGGTTACGCTCACATTTATAGAAAGTGTGGCTGGCATTGAATATGGATGGAAGTGAATGGCGAACACACATATACACACACAGTCACACAGTGCGAGAAACATTTTATTTTTGTTGCGATGCATAGGGTTTTGCGCTGCCATTAATGTATTGTTGCGTTAACTGTGTTATGTGCACAAACACGCTATAATCGACATATATGTCTGTAATACCAGTATAGCTGTATGTATGCTGTTATGGAAAATATGTGCGAATACCATAAGCAATGGCAATAACGCGTTGTTTTCCACTATTATTATAGAATTAATTGACTAATTCATTGGAATTGGCAAAACAAAAACAATTACTAATTCGATTGAATTTTTCCGTTTTGCGTTTATTGTTGTTGTGTTTGTGGTATTCTATGACATTCAATACGATTTATACGCCAATATATTGGTTTATACGTTTTGGACACACGTTTTTTTGCTATTAACAAAAGTGATTTCCATTTCAAACATTAGGTTTTATATTATTCATTAACAAAAATAAACATTTGTCTGTGTTTTTATACCCAAATATATTATTAGTTGATAAACGATATTTGCGAATGATTTGCGAAACGAAATCGCTTATGGTTTAGAGATAACGCGTATTTTTATTTGATAAACAAATCCCATTTATATTAAAACGCATTAATCGTATTAATCGAGTGGTGAACATCGGAACACCGAATCGGTAATTATGTCGCCATCACAGCCATTACCGCCTAAAGAGAACGCATTGTTTAAGAAGATATTGCGCTGTTATGAGCATAAACAGTATAAAAATGGGCTGAAGTTCGCCAAACAGATCCTAACGAACGGGAAATTCGCTGAACACGGAGAGACACTGGCAATGAAAGGGTTAACACTAAACTGTTTGGGACGTAAGGAAGAGGCATATGAGTACGTGCGAAGAGGTCTGCGTAATGACCTGACATCACACGTGTGTTGGCACGTGTATGGACTGCTCCAACGAAGTGACCACAAGTACGACGAAGCCATAAAGTGTTACCGAAATGCTCTCAAATGGGACAAAGACAACATACAAATTTTGCGCGATTTGAGTCTATTGCAGATACAGATGCGAGACTTGGAGGGATATCGGGACACGCGGTACCAGTTGTTTGCGCTCAGACCCACTCAAAGAGCGTCATGGATCGGTTACGCTATGGCTTATCACTTGCTTAAGGATTACGAAATGGCTGCCAAAATACTGGAAGAGTTTCGGAAAACCACTTTAACGCAACAGCAAAAAGCGGTTCACAATAACGCCAGTAATAACAGTGGTTTGGGTTCGCAGGCGTCGAAGATGTCGAACGAGTGCTACGAACAGTCGGAGCTGTTGTTATACCAAGTGGTGGTACTTAAGGAGGCGTCTAATTTTCCGGAGGCGTTATCGTATTTGGATAAGTGTGAGGCGGAAATTTGTGATAAGTTAGCCGTCCATGAATACAAAAGTGAGTTATTGATCGCAGTCGGAAAGTTAAAGGAATTGAAAGAAGCGAAACGCGTTATTCGCGAACAATTGATTGCCAGAAATCCGGAAAATTCGGTTTACTATCGTCTACTGGAGAAGGCGTTAGATCTGAAAGAGGATCAGGAGAACGAGAGATTAAAGCTATATTACGAATTTCAGCGCATTTATCCGCGCAGTCAAATGCCATTTCGATTGCCATTAAATTTTGTGAAGAGTTCGTCGCTGTTCCGCGATATGGTCGACATATATCTGCGAAAAAGTTTGCGTAAAGGACAGCCGGCGCTGTTTCGTGATATGAAATCAATTTACAATAAGGAGTGCGGCGGTCCTGGACTGTTAGCCACCAATCGTAACAAAAGTTTGCCGCAAAAAGTGGATGTTCTCCAAAATATTATGTTAAGTTATGTCCAGAATTTGAAGCAATTCGATAGTTTCGACTCAAACGAGTCGTCGTGGGGATCGGAAGCCACCACATGTCTATTATGGGTTTATTACTATTTAGCTCAACACTACGACTATTTGGGTGATTACGATACGGCTCTAAACTACGTAAATACGGCACTCGATCACACGCCAACGCTGATCGAACTGTTCGTAATTAAGGCGAAAATTTTCAAACACGCCGGGAATATCGAGGAAGCGGTTAAATGTATGGATGAGGCGCAGAGTTTAGACACAGCCGATCGTTATCTGAATTCAAAATGCGCGAAATACCTGTTGCGCGCCAATCGCATACAGGAAGCGGAAGAGATGTGTTCAAAGTTCACGAGAGAGGGTGTGAGTGCCAGCGAAAACCTGAACGAAATGCAGTGCATGTGGTTTCAGAGTGAGGCCGCACTCGCTTACCAGCGACTCGACAAATGGGGCGAAGCCTTGAAAAAGTGTATCGAAATCGATCGACACTTCGCTGAGATAAATGAGGATCAGTTTGACTTTCACACCTATTGTATGCGAAAGATGACACTTCGCTCGTACATCGAACTGCTCCGACTCGAAGACGTTCTTAAATCCCACTCGTTTTACTTTAAAGCCGCACAACTGGCCATTCAAGTCTACCTGAGGTTATATGATAAACCATTGGGCGATAACGAGGAGTTAGAGGACCATAATATATCGAATATGTCGGCGTCTGAATTGAAAAAGTTGCGAAATAAGCAGAGAAAAGCGAAATTAAAAGCGTCGGCCGAACAGCAGAAAATGGACGCTAAAGAACAGACACAGAATAATGCGAACGAGAAGAGTAGCGGCGACAGCGGTGGCGAATTGCATCAGGAAAAGCTCGATAGTCATAAATTGGAACGACCAGAGAATCCATTAGCGGAAGCGATTAAATTTCTTAAGCCATTACAACTATTAGCCAAACAGGACATTAAGACGCATCTGTTCGCGTTCGAAATCTACTTCCGTAAGGGAAAGGTGATGCTTATGTTGCAGAGTCTGAAGCGCGCCATTCGTATCGACGAAAACAACCCATTGCTCCAAAAACAACTAGTCCTCTTTTTTAATTTAATCGCCGATCAAAAGGAACAGCTGAACCACTCGCTCAATAAAGTGATCGATCTTGAAATGGTTAAACTGATCGGTAGCGACACGATTGTCAGCTCAGCGCGCGATTTGAACGAATTATTTCTGAAACGGAACCCGAATTCGTTTGCGCATCGAATCGAGAGCTCAAAACTGAAGTATATTCTTGCCGATAAGGAAGAGAAGCAGCAGTCACTGAAGCCGAACGTAATCGACTTTATTACGAGTGATTTGGAGGATTTAGGAGGCGTTGATATCGAGACGTGCGCTCTACTGATGAAGAGTTTAAGTTGCGGTGAATTTGGTGCAATCGATGATAATAATAAGACTATTGATGAGTTGAAGCGTAGATTTCACAAACTGTTTCCATTAGCGGCACTTTTCATGTCCGACGAAGAGTGTAAGCAATTAATTAATCACAACAGTGTAGTTAATCACAATAACTACAATTATAGTACCGAAGCGTTAGAAAATTCTGAACAAATTGAAGATTAGGTTTTTATTAGTTTAAACACATTTATGATGAAATTTCTCTAATAATAATACCATTAATAATATTGATAATAATATTAACTAATAATAAATTTTATTATAAAAGCATTTTTTCCGAAAGAGAGTAAAAAAATTAAAAAAAAACAAAGTTTTCGTCGTTTTTTTTGTTTGTTTGAGAATAGTTTAATTTTTTTAACGTATTACCGCGTATTACTCGCGATCGCGAGTAAGCATCCAAACATTTCTAAAATTTCTTATGGCTTACTCGTGATTTAATTTATTTTTAATTTTTACAACAATCATTTAAATGTTGATAACTCCAGAAGCGCTCACGCGTCACATACGAAGAAATTATTTTTGGAATCTACTCATCGATACCTTCCATTTGATATACATATCACCAACTGTTCCAATAGATATAAATTGATGCACTGGAAATTCGAGTGACTTTTTTGGTGAGATTTACCGTTAGGATCGCACGTTATGGCGCTTAAGTTGTGAGGGTTTCGTGTATCAAACTTTCAGACTTAAGCTTCTTTAAACGTGAGAAAAACTTAAGATGCACGTTACCGGGTGTTAAGTACTGTATAGTGAATTACGTAATCCTAAAATTTTAAAATTTTTGCTCACTAGGGTTTGGAATATATGGTAAGTTTGCTAGGTTTTGTAGGTTTGGTTGGTTTCGTTTCGTTTCGTTTGGTTTAGTTAGGTTTGGTTTGGTTGGTTAATTGTTCTGCACAAACCCCGCTCACTATTTTATTCAAAAGTCGAGCATATTGATTTGACCATGTCCGTCCGTTTGTTTGTCTGTCTGTTGGTACGTTCGCAGTTTTATAATACACGTCGGGGAAAGTTCTGCCTGTTTTATAAAAAGTTATGAGAAATGAAACCATATGCCCGATGTTTTATATTTAGTTCTGTGTCGAGCTATAAATACTTGCGTGTTTCACTGTACTAAAGGGATTTCTCTGATTTCTTACATATTCTTTCTTGTATATTAATTAAAAGATTTGGGATATTCCTTTTTGAAACTTATAAATTTGTCACCTAAGTATGCATTAATCTAAGAAAAGCGAGCTCTATATGAATGTGTCGTTCTTGCTTTACTTTTTAAAGTAAAACTTAAAATTTAATTAAATATAACCGCAAATAAAAATTCTATGATTAAAGCGCGCCAAAAGAATTGAGGTTATATAAATTTTTTAGAGTTGATATAAATAAATTCTAATATAAAAGAACTTGGAAGTTGCTTAACAAATTGGATGTGAATTCGGACCTCCATGCAAAGACTAAGGATCTTAAACATCTGCGCACATGCATAAACACTTTTTTATTTATTTTGAAATATGCTAATTAATGATTATTAATTAGAATAATCGCTTTTTTTCTATAAATACTAGTTAGAAACCCGCTTCGCGTGAATATAACATTTTATGCCCGTATAACATATTATATTGTTTATATTAGCTGTAATTTTGTTTTTATTGTTGAATTTCAGGCTAATTTCTCGCGCGATAAAACAGTATTTATATTACGTTTAAAACTTTTTTTAGTATTGTTGGGTGAATTTAGTGAAAATAGCTTAAGTTTGTATAGTAGGAAAACGTGACAGAGGGAGAGAGATGATTCTTTTATAATACGATGAAAAATACAATAAAAAGTCAGAGGAAACATACACGTTCAGTTACAACAATATATTTCAATACAACGCGCAAGTCATCAACTGAGAGCTCTCTCGCTAAATAGGAGTTATATTCCATCCAACAATTCTACTC
>JAQIXJ010001425.1:0-20792 GCA_034700185.1 Phthiracarus laevigatus
ATATTCAGGCCACTATTTGATGAATTGTCAATAGAATTACAGACATTAAAACATTTAATTGAAATGGAAAAACAAAACACTTTATCAAAAATGAGCAGAGTCATTAAGAAAAGTTTTCAATAGAACCCTACAATTTTGACAGAATTGCAATCATAACCAGGGTGTCCCAGACTGTGCCGGTCTGGGAGGCTATTACTTTACGACTTTTTAAAATTTTTTTTTTTGGGGGGGGGTCATACTACTCTGATTTAAGCGACAATTTTTCTGCCATCGGACAAATAAACATCAAAAAATAATTTTCCCCATAGAAATGTCATTTCTCATTTTTTGGTAGGGGGTGTCAACTTTTTGAGAATTCATTGGGGCGGAGTTACCCCCTCCAGCTCCACCCTCTGGGACACGCTGATCATAACAATAACAACTGTTTTGAAATTATTGTTTTCCTGTCTTCTGCTTCAGCAAAATTCGAACAAAACATATTTATTTGATACAAAAGAGCTTTTAATGTTCACTTGTAATTAATGCGTTTTCATTTCATATTTACATTCGCTAAAACACATTTTTCATACAAATTTTCGTCAAATCTGGGAATCACTGCCAAGTAATAGAAAAGTTAAATTATTTTAGGTTTTTTTTGTAAATTTTTTAGCTCACTATTTTTTAATTGTTTTTGCAATTATAGAGCAAACATTAATATTTACTTAACTTTAAATTTAAAATTTCTGTTCACAAGTTATTTTGTTAAAAAGTCAAACTAAAGCAAATGAATATCCTCATAATTGATTTTATTGCAAATAAAAAAATCAAATTATTATACTGTATATTTTTATATATTTTTAAATGATTATTTATCTGTAGAAATTATGTTTAACTCAAATGGAATAAAATTCTCTAATTAAATAATTATTTTTACGTTTAATTTTAAACATTACTACTAAATATAATTGTTTAAAATTTTTATATGTTTATAATTTATACTTACAATTTCTATTTCCTCATAAGAATTAAATTTTTCTTAGAAAACTGGATATATTATGTGGAAAGTTAATTATTGGATTTAATTAAATGAATGCACTGATTTTAACAAAGTATTTGGATCTGAAGAATAGATTGAACGAGTTAGCAATAAATATTTATTAATAAGAATTATAAAATTAGTGGTAAATTATACTGTCAGTTAAAAAATATAAATAAAAAATTTTGATACTTAAATATAAATTATTAACTTAATTTTTAGTTATGAATTAATTTCTATAACTATAAGCTAATGAATAACATATTACTTATATAATGTAAAACATTTTTCATAAATATTAATCTAATAAGTCATTGACAATTAATACTGCATTTAGTTCAAAAGTAGTTTTAAACAATCGAACACTACATATTTAAAATAATTGTAATGAAACTTAGCTTAAAAAAATAAAAAAATTTCTATTTAAATAATTGTAATTTTCTTAAAACTTAAACGGATTTAACTTAGTTAAAACTAGAAATAATTTTCAACATAAACATAAAAATTATAACAAAACTTAAATGTATATTTGAAAATTTATTAAAATAGTTTGTTGTAATATTATTAAATTTTACTAATAGCAATAACAAAATGTTTTATCGTTTTAATTTAATTTATTCTCTAAATTTAAATTGAACTTAATTTTTGAAAAGAAAACGCATGACATATTAGATATTAAAAAATTGTGGTGAGAATGATTTAAATGTTTACAGAACGATAAAAACTTTCTTGTGTATCAATGTTAAATTTCTTAAAAAATACAAAATAATCATACGAATATCTTTGAAAAAATATAATCTCTATTTAAATAATAATTAACAAGTATAAAATTTATACAAATGTTTTCACTGTATTTTATATAAAATAATAGTGTAAAAAAGTTTATTACCTACCTAATAATTAATGGATTGGTTATTCTATTACTTGCTAAAATGTTATTGAGTTATAACTTTTGCGATCCGAAATGAAGGTAATGTGTGTGAAACTATTCTGTAAGTGTTAAATTGTTTTTGCAATATTACAAAACTCTGATAACAAACTTACTTGATTCGATAATAATGGCAAAGAGTTAAGTGCAGAGGTTCCTCAAAAACATTTTGCAGAATAATTAATCAACTCATAAATTTAAGGAATTAATTAATTATTGTAAAGAATTAATATCTTTTATAAATAGTAATTGACAATTGTCTCAAAATTTAAGGTTCATTTTTTGACCAGCAAATAAGTACTCAGTTATTCACCATTAATAATTCCAAGTTTTAACATAATTTAATCAGATTGTCTAATGTTTGCAATTATTTTACAGAATGTTTTTGAAAAATGATTTCCTTTAGAAGAAGATTAACAAGACACGACCAGATAGATAAATAGTCGAACATAAAAATTCATTTACAAATTAACTAAATAAATATTTTCACAAATAAAGTTTTACTAATTTACATTTTAAAAATTTAAGTTGTTTTTAACGAAAAAGTCATGAATATTTTCAATAATTAGAAGTAGCTTATAATTTAACCATTGGTCTTTTTTTGTTTGTAGCTCTAAAAAATTAATTTTGAAAAAAATTTTATAATCAAACAAAGCCTGTATTTCGTAATAAATTATATCCAGAATATCATGCAAATATAGAAAGTATAAATTATATTACGTTCTTTATATGAAATAACTGATAAATTTATCTAATTTTTTGTTATTTATAATGATAGTGTTGTTATAAAATGGCTGACCTTAAAAAATTTGAGGTTTTATGTAAATTAGATCAACAATTAATCAATAGCATTAAACTATTATATTTGACTAAACATGACTTGTTATTTGTTACATTTGATGACTCAGTTTTTCATTATAATTTTAGTGAATTAAAAAAACTAGAAACATTTTGTGGAAATAATACAATTACTAAATTTGTTAGCAGTGGCTGAGTAGAAATTCCTATACGAGTTCTAACTATATGGCACTTACGAATAATGGGCGTGTTTTTAGTTGGGGTCGTAATGATCATGGACAGCTGGGTAATGGAACCCAAATTAGTAGCAATCAGCCAAAACTAATCCACGGACTGATTGATTATTTTATTTGTGATATTAGTTGTGGTGATAAACACTCACTTGTATTAACCGATGAAGGCTATGTATTTGCGTTTGGATTTAACTTGTTTGAACAGTGCGGTAACAACAATGCTTCATATCAGTTAAAACCATATAAGATTGAAATGCCGAATTTAAATAAAATCATCTCAATTTCATGCGGTGATTGCCATTCAATAGCCCTGACACAAAATAGTGACGTATTAGGGTGGGGTTGGAATTTGGATAAGAGCAAAATATTTGTGAGCTCAAAAATTCCTATACATCTCAATGGCACAAAAGTTGAACAAATTTGTAGTGGTTATAATTGTATTATATTCTTATCCAATGATGGCGATATTTATTTTTGTGGTTTTATAAATAATTGTATTTCTCACTCCATTCCAGCAAAATTACAATCAGAAACAACATTCATTCAAATCGCAGCCACAATACATTCTGATTTGATTGTTGCTCTATCCATTAACAATAAATGCTATGCTTTAGGTAAATATGGCAACACAACTTATAAAACTTTAATACAAATCGACCTAAGTAGTATTCAAGAAACATTTGAGTCCTATGAACAAATCAGCTATACAACTTTAAAAAAAGAAACTAAGTATTATGGATCTTTTAGCGATGAAAATTCTATAGGCAGTGGTGGCTTTTCAACAGTATTCAAATCTAAAAACAGTTTTGATCAGAAATATTATGCAATTAAAAAAGTATGTTTCGAATCAGAGAATGAAGAAACTGTTAAAAAAGAATTAGTGTTTTTATCACAACTTAGTAGTAAATTCATTGTTGAATATATTGATTCTTGGATTGAACCAAATTATTATATCGGTCCAAACAAAAGTGTTATTCCTCAAAATATTAATACTAGTAATTTATTATACTCAAAAGACAAGCCACAACTTTTGCACATTCAGATGGAATTGTGTTCACTAACATTGAGAGATGCAATAAATATAATAACGAAAGAGTGTATTGACATAAATGACAATAAATTATCATTAATTGGTTATTACATTTCTTCAGAACTATTGTATGAGATATTAGAATGTGTGCATTATTTACATTCACTTTATCCAAATCCAATAATTCATAGAGACATAAAACCAGAAAATATATTATTAACTAAATCTGTTAATAATAATAGATTTGTTAAATTATCTGACTTTGGTTTATCCACATTCCATGAATTTGCTGAACAGTCACATACAGCTGGAAACGTTGGTACTAAGAAGTATCGTGCTTTTGAAGTGAACACTACTTCGAAAGATAGGAACAAAGCAAAATATACGACACTCGCAGATATGTATAGTTTAGGAGTTATATTAGAGGAATTATTTCATATCAATAGCAAGTATGTAATCTCAGAAAATTTTAAAAATTATTTCAAAAAAAATTTAATGATGTTTTTTTCTTTTATTTAAAAAGCAATTTTTTACCAGAACTGAAGTCAAATATGAGTTATCTTTTGGTTTTAGCTGAAAATTTGCACTCATTTGAACCATTAAAACGACCAACTTGCGAACAAATGCTCAACGAAAGTGAGTTTTGGCGTTTAAACAGAAATGATAAACAGATTTTCTCGGATCAACAATTTATTGATCTTATTTCGAACGCAAATAATATTAACTCATTTGAGTCCAAAACCTTTATGGATGTATTTGTTAAAACTAAATATGAATTCACTTCACGTGAGTAGAAATATAATATTGAACATATATTTTAAAAAACATGCGAGCAAACTTATTAAAGGATAGAAATCTGTATGACAGCATGATATAAATATTGTATTGTTTTTTAAATTAGTCTTTTAAAGATAATTTTATCGCTAAAATCTGAAAAATAATAAGTTTCATAAACTTTCGAGTATCACAAAAATCTTAACTTTAATTTAAATTAAAATTTTCAGAAAGAATGGGTGAAGCTGATAGATCTGTGCTGAATACAGATGACACTATAAGTTCTATAAGTGATTACTCGCTTAAACTTGATTTAAGAAGTTTGGATTACGATGAACACGACGAAAGCACAGTAATTGGTATAGGTAACTTTGGAATCGTATATCGCGGCTTTTTACTAAACTCTGATACGAATAACTCTGTAAAAGTTGCTATTAAAACACTTAATATGGGTAGGAAATTAATAATTACATTTTATTAATTTAACACGAAAAGCATTTTCTTTAATGTTATTATGTTTACCTTATTGTATTAGAAAAATACTAAACGGGTTAAGTACTTAAATTAAAAGTAAATTTTCAGACCATAATCAACCGTCATCATTCTAAAATAAATTGTTAGTGTTGAATGGAACTATACATTTGTCGTGAAGTTTCAATAAATGTTATAGTTTGCTACATAGACTTTTTTATAACACCAGAAATCTTAGAATCTTGAGCGAAGCTTTTTCAGTAATAAATTATATAAATATTATCAAAGGTTAAATATTTTATGTTATACAGAATACAGACAACGTTACAATACAAATAGTTCAGAACCTTAAGTTTTTACTTACTAGAAAATCCAAGTTTACTGTATAACACATAAGATGGATAGGGTATGTAAATAAAAAATCACAGAAATTACTCGAGTGTAGGCCAGGGTTTCTCATGTTTTCACAATAATCTAATTTAGCAAAAAAAATTCATTTTAAATAGTTTAAACATTGATAATAACCAATAACTTAATAAGATAGATGATGAAATTCATGACTTCTTTTTATTTAATTTATTAAATCTTTTTGAAATAAGTTTATGTATGACTTTATTTTAAAATATAACCTTTTAATTTAATAGAAATTGTAACGAATTTGCTGTTTACTTATGAAATAATTAATATAAGTATGACTCCTGGAAATATTGAAATAAAAGAAATGACTTCGCATACGTTAAATAGTCAATTTTAATATGCATAGTTTCTGTTACATAAAATTTATATTTTTTAATTAAGTGAATGTCAGTGAAGATGTGAAAACTGGTTTTCGTAATGAAGGTTTAAGAATGAAAGATTTTAATCGTCCAAACGTTTTGGGACTTATTGGAGTTAGCTTTGATGGAAATAAACCATTAATTGTGACGCCATATATGGAGAATGGAGATATGTTGGCATACGTTCGTAAAGAAAAATCGATTACAAATGAAACTTTGATTGAGTTTGCCATACATGTTGCTAATGGTATGTATTAGTAATGTTTAAGTTTTATGTTTAGCACAATGATGAGTATTATAAGAAAAAATGGTACGACTCTTTTATGTGTATCATAAACTTTAATTCATAAAATAAATTTTTAAAAGTTTTTAAATATATTTATAGGAATGACTTATTTATCGGAACAAAAATTTGTACACATCGATTTAGGAGCAAGAAATTGTTTTCTCGATCAAAATTTTAATGTAAAAATTGCTGATTTTGGTCTATCGAGTGATATTTACTTGACTGGGAATTATAAAACATATAAATGCGGTCCATTTCCGCATCAATGGATGGCTATTGAATGTCTCGAAGCAATAAATGTGAAAAAGGCGACAATTTTTAACCATCAAACAGATGTTTGGTCATTCGGTGTATTAGTTTGGGAATTAATGACACGAGGAAGTGAACCATACGCTAATCAATCAAGTTTGACTAAACTTCTTAGTATGTTAAAAAGTGGGCAAAGATTATCAAAACCAATTGATTGTCCAGAAAATGTATATGTTTTGATGCAAAAATGTTGGGACAAAAATCCCAATTTCAGACCTCTATTTAATGAATTGTCAATAGAGTTACAGACATTAAAACAATTAATTGAAATGGAAAAACATAGAAAATTAGCAAAAGATAACAGAAATTCATTGATAAAAGCCTTCAACAGAAAGCTTTCTTTTAAATAGTTTACCTATCTTAATTATAAGTTGAATATTTTGATACTTTATTTTCTTCTGTTTCAGTATATTGTAAAAAATGAGATTCTTATGGTGCCAAAAACTGTTGACCAATTTCCTTTAATTTTTCATGCTACTAAAACAGTTTTTTCACTGATTTTATATAGTTTTTATTATTATTATTAGTATTTCAAACAATATAATATAAAGAAAAAACAAATCCTGTATTAAATTATCCTTTTATAGGATTATAAAGGCACTGTAATTTGCTTGTTAGCATTTGAAAAATTAGTAAAAGTTTTTGAACTTTTAGTCATTACAGATAATTCACATTAGTTTTAAACCTAAAAAGTTTTTGCCCTTCGTATTTCTAGTATGCTTATATACAAAAATAAAATAATAAAAGAGTTAATGTTTTTTAAATTATTGTTATAGAGTTTTACATTAAATGTTTTTCCAATAAATTAATATATATACTTTGTAAGCAATGATTGCTTCTTTTATATAAATGTCACAATGATCCAGTAACTGGAAAATTCACTATAACTAATTTTTTCCAACGCAAAAAAAATAGTCGACACCATAAATGAAGAGATTCCTATATAACGCTAAAAGTTATAACCCGAATAAAAATCATTATTCAATACAAAAGAAAGAGAAAGTTGTATAACTGATCTTTTGTAAGTTTGAGTTTGAAAAATTTCACGTCTTTTTATTAATGGGTTCAAAAATTAATGATTAAACTATGTATTGCAATTGTTCTCTGTACTTAATGTTATATATAGTTTGTTATTGCCAAATCTTACAAAATTTTATATAAAAACTTTTTTATAACGATAATTTTTTTATTAAATACTTATTTATGACACTACCTGCATAGAAAAAAATAATTTATCGCTAACGTGATAAAAACGCGAAACAGTAACACGTGAACCGAACACAAACAAAGCTTCTAAGTAATGAGTCATTTCTTTAACTTATCAGTTTTTAGTGGTAACACTCTCACATGAAGGACGATTTAGTTCGTACTTGACATGATAACGTAATATAACAGTAACTGCATGTGAGTAATCGCTAAATCATTATTACGTTGTACTGCAGGGATAATTGTACATAATTGACAAATTTCTTTCTTATGTCTTGTTATTAACAACACAAAGTAAATATTGTTAGTATAATAAAACAATAAAAATTAAGATATTGCAATCAAAGTTAAACACGACGGGTTTCAAAATTTTAAACTAACGAAGCACTTAAGCTTATTATTGATCAAATTAGTTATGATTTATTAATTCCATTCGAAACGTTTACATCCGTAGAGAAAAATATTTCAATTATATTACTAAGTTTGTTATTGCTTGGTTCAATTTGTTGTCAATTTTACGAATAATTTAGGCATTTTAAATTCATTTATTCTTTAATTAATTGGATTTTAATTAGGATTAGAATTGTGCAAACAAATGAAACAACTAGTTTAACAAATTATAATTCGCTTGAACTCGATGTAACAAAATTGCTAAACGATGAAAATAATGGTAAAGTAAATTGTGGAATCGTATATCGTAGATATAGTGAATCAAATGAAGATAAGATTGCATGCTCTCTTTCGGCGCGAAAGTTTATGCGATCTATTAGTGCAGCCGCTCCGTGATGTTTGATTTAATATTTTATATTCAAATGTTGTATTAAAAAATCAAAGCATATAAGTTTATTGTCAGTATTCTTAATTTTAATACTTAATGATTAATGATATTCATTATTAATTATATAAACGTTTTACTAACTCAATCATTATCGGATTTTTATAGTGTCTTAGGTATTATGGTGTCTTCAAAGACAAATTATGGTGTAGATTATGGTGTAGATTATGGTGTTTGTTTTAGCATTTATTCAAAAATCAAAAGAAACAAACATTAGACTAAAAGAGTGCATAAAAGACTATTACATAATCAATAATGCATACAATATCAATTTAGTTTATTTGAATTAAAACGAATTACTGCATATTTTTAAAGTTTCAATATTCATATCAGGTTTATCTGTTAAAATACTCTTAAGGATTTTATTATAAACGTTCGACGTCTTCAAAAACTAGCTGTGAAAACTCTTTTTCTTCAGAAACAAAACTTTCAATGGACTTTTTAGATCACTTTTTTAGAAAAAAACGAGCCAACGCTTTTGACACTGTCCGTCCGTCCATCCGCTTGTATGTCCGCATTAGTTCGACCATAGAATTTAGCACATATTTTATATAAATTTATTTGATATTAACTTATTAGGTTAGATTATATTTATAAAAAAGTAAGCTCTTTTTGAATGTCATCTTAGTTTTTGACAGATTTTTGAAATCTTATGTGGTTCGCCGGTTAACTTAAATTCATTTATAATTATTTTACTAACATTTTAAACAATTATGGCGTATTTTAATGTATTTTAAAATTAAGGTATATTATGGTATAAGTCTTAAATTTAGGTAAATTGTGATAATTAATGGTTTACCATAATCCGATTGCTGCTCATAATATATTTTAAATCATAAGCATTGAATGTTTTATCATATAATTCATGTTATTTTCCTATTGATTGTTTTTGATTTATTATAAAATCAATTAGTTGTTTTATTGAATTATTTTTAAGATTTAATTTACCACTTAATAAGATATATTTCTAAGTATAAAGAATGAATTAAAAAAATTTGTTATTCAAATAAAATAGACAATCGTCAGTTAATGGAATAAAATATTTTAAATAATTTATGTTGATAAAAACTTAATACATCTACATAAGATAAAAATCTGAATAATTTCATTAAAGTATTTACATAAAATAGAAAAAAAAGTAAAATCAAACGATGTATACAAAAAACGTTGACCATTTATATATTTTCGGGATGAAGTTAACGAATTTTACATCCCCTTCATGTCCCGATATTTACATGGGACAATTCCGTCCCGATAAATCCCGTAAAAATTTTCTGAATTGCGATCCTGTCCTGTCCCGTCCCGATATTTTTCCAGGTCTCTTGTGAATAGCTGATTGGAGTGCTGCTCACACAATAAAAACTTTTATCGTTATTATAAAGAAGTATAAGTGTTTGTAAACTTTAAGAAATATCAATAATAGACTTTTGTACTTGTTATTTCTATCTATCATTCGTTAAAATTATAAATCTGAATGCCAATTACGCTTAAAAGTCTGGGATTATTCTATTTAATTTTTTAAAATCATATGCGGCCAACATATAGTTTTTCAGATTATTATATGGAATTAAAATATTTTATAGCCTAAGATCTATAAAGTTTCTGCAAACTTTAAAGTATTAAACACTATTTCGACACAATTGAATTCTTATTCAAAAACGTAGTGAATATTAGATTTTTTAGCTCACTTTTTTAAAAAAAGTAGTACTTATGCTTTTGCCACTGCCCGCCCGTCTGTCTGTTTTTCCGCAGCCTTATGTCTATAATGGGATTTCTCCTATTACTTATATTAACAAAGGGATTCGTCATTTTGCCATCTTGACTCAAAAACTAATATATTTGTGACATAAGATTGCAAATAACTATTAAAACTGAGCTCTCTATGAATGTGTTGTTGTTTATTTAAAACAATACTTAATTTGCAGATTCTTTGTTGCTTAAAGTACTCAAACTACTTTTACACTTCATGATCATAAGACTTCTTATCAATTCTTCTGTAATATTTATACATTGACAATGAAGATATGAGAGATTTTTATTTGCTTTGAACATAAATGCTATTTTTGAAAATAAGTTTGATTTAATTCTGTCAAAATTATTTAATTTTAACACAATTTTTAATAAAATAATTAGTTTATATGTTTTTAGTTTGATCTCATTATAAAAATTCAGAATATAACCCTAAATTAATAAATCTCTAAATTTAAAATTTTAATAACTGTTTTTACATTTAATGGTAAATTTATCTAAAAAAGATTACAAACCCTTTTGAAGTTCTTTTGGTAAATTGCTTTAGCAAAAAAATACAGTATAACACATTTTATTACCTTAGCATTTATCGATTTATTATTTAAGTGCATCTTAAAACATTTGCAATAAAAAATCTTTATTCTTATTTTCCACGGGAAGAGAATCGGTTTTCGAAGTTGAGCTGTAATTACAAAATATTATTAAATTACAACAATAAGTTGTTTACAAAACGCGTTCACTATCGAGCGCTTTAATCTTAACGGATCTCTTAATATATCGTGCTTGTGAATGTGAAGTGTGACCGCATTTAACACACTTGTTATCCACGCGATTCACTTTTTATGTTCAACGTGAACACTTTTCTTGTTATTTGCACAAATAAATGTCAATCACTATGAATTCCAATCATTAGCAGAATGTTTTAGAAGTTAAAAAACTAGATTGCGGTTGGAGCTTGGAATCCGTTGATAATCAGACTTCTGAAATTCAAGTATTTTTGAATTACTTATGTTCATTGAAATTAATTGAGCCTAAGAGTAGACTAGTAACTCTAGTGGCAACGGATTCCATACTTCAACAAGATTTGGCACCGTATCGGATTATTTCAAAATTTAATGGAGAAATAATCAAACTCATCAAACTTAAGCCTCAATATTTTTTATTTTTGGCAAAAACGTGTAAGTTGATGAGTAAATAGCCATTCATGACTTCAAGGAGAATATATCCCCCTTTATGCTTGACTGGATTGCTCTGATTTCAATTATTTATTCCACGAAACTGTTTCCACCTATTATTGCATGAGTTCAATCAAAATATAATTAAATGTTTTGTTTACAAATAATTTAGTTACTATATTGTGTGAACAACCAAAACTAATCAATTATTTAAGTAAATATTTTATAATTTCAATTTTTTGTAGTTATTAACATTCATTATTATTAACACGCAATAATGAAGTGTTTGTTTTTGACCGTATTAGTATCGTAGGTAGATAAACTCCAAACGGGGCTCTCCCAAATATTTTCTTGTTAGGGGAGTTGAGCTGATACTAATAAAGCATGTATTGACCCCAGTTATGCAAAAAAAACTGAAAAAATTTTTTTCGAAAATATGACCAGGAAAGAAAGTTAGAGTCGAACTATGAGTTTGTCGACACACAGTAAAGCCAAAAAAAAGTTTTAAAGAATATTTCCGCTAGTAAAACGCCACTCGGATTAGGTTAGGTTTGTCGTATACCCATATGTGTATGATGCTCTAACTGACTTTTCAAATACATTCTGACCCCGATTATGGCACTTCGGATTATAGCAAAATTCGATTAAAGGAATATTTATTTAATGCACAAATTTAGTAATATTTGTAAAATTATTCCGCTTTATAGAACTTTTCGATTTTGGCAAAAAATTTAAGATGCACTCACGAGTTACCATAATCGTGGTCAGACTGTACAATATTTATAACAGTAACTGTTATAGCATTATATATGTTTTAGTCTACTTTCGTACACTTTGCTTATGCAAATAAACTATAAAATTGTTCAACATTTCATTGAAATATTGAACGTACTAAATCTGTTCTTATCATTAGTTATTTATCTTTTATATATATTAGACTCCCAAACGGGCCACCGATTTTTCTGGCCCCAGAGGGCTCCCAACACTTTTCATCGGACCGGGCCGGGTTTGACGTTCAAACTATCGGGCCTAAGTCGGGCCGGGCTTTGAAATTAATTTCTCGGTCCGAGTCGTTCTTTAAAATTATTCCAACATATTTTAAAACAATATTTATAATGTATTTTTAAGTTAAACAAAAATTCAGAACGAATTTTCAGTTATTCTAATATAATTTAGCAGATAAGAGAACACAATTAAAACCTGATAAAGTGATAAACTATTATTTTTAAGATCAAATTATGATGATATTAAATAAAACAAAATTTTGTTTATATGTTGTTTTTTATTATAATCGGGCTCGGGCCGGGTCGGGCTTCTACCCATCGGCCCGAAGTCGGGCAGGCTTTGAAAGTTTCAGAAAAGTCGGGCTCAGACCGTGTCGGGCCTGAACATAACGGGCCGCAATCGGGCTCGGGCTTAAAATTTTTAACGATTTGGGAGTCTAATATATATGATTAAAATATTGGTATTTGCGCGATATCCGTAACAAAAATGTAATTTAATCAAATTTTATAAAATACTATGCTATGCGTATCAGTTTTGGAGAAATATTTTCTATAACGTTTTGCACACTTTTTTGACTATTTTTAGCTCACTTTGTAAAAGTTAGCTATTGGATTTGGGATGTCCGTGACTCTGTCTGTGGATTTTTTTTAGATCACAAAAACCATCCAAAAATGACTAAAATTGTGTCAAAAATGAGTCAAAATAGTGTCAAATATGGCTTAAATTGGGCAAAAAAGGACCTTAATTTGGGTTGAAATTGAATAAAATTGGGGCAAAATTGGCATAAATAGGGCAGATAATGGCTGAAATTGAGCTAAAAATGACTAAAAATGTTGCAAAAATGGCTGTAAAAGGGAAAAAAGGGCTTCAATTGGGTCTAAAAATGTCTAAAAGTGGGGCTAATTTGGTCAAAACTGACAAAATCGGGTATTAAATTGATAATATCGAGGCAAATATGAGTAAAATTTGGTGTCACGCGTCATACTAGTTAAACTAAAACAAGTTTTGACACGCTCCAAAGTAGGTCTATTAGCAAAATTTTGATGTTACCTTGTCGACAGCTAAACTACAAATGAATAAAAATATGTTTATCATTCACTGAAGTACTTTTTTTATAAAAATGTTTTAAAGCACGTAAAATTTTTTCGAAACAATTAATAATTAAATGATTTGTTTTTTTAAAATTTGAAATCAATAATGTAATTCAACAATAGATTTAAATTCAAAGTGAGCGCATTTCTAATGTTCATTCTAATTTTTTTATTGTTTTTAATGATGCCATCGATTTAAAATTAATGAAATTTTAATTAGTAATCTATAATTATTGGTTAATTATAACTCAGTCATCATCGAAACGATTGCTCTGATCCAGTGTTAGCGACAATGAAATCGACAGTGGAGTTATGCCAGACGATTCCGACGATTTGCTTTCAATAACTGTTAAGTTTTTGAACAATTGGAGACACGCATCCAAATCTAACCAACGTTTAACCCAATTATTTGCGAGCCAATAATTGGCTGATGTGGTGTTTAAATTGGATGAATCAAAAATGATTAAAGCGCATTGTCTGGAACTTTGGAGCGCTTTCGACGTATTTCGACAAATATTCGACAACGCAGACCAAAATTCATTAACCACTGATGATAATGAGTGAAAATTATTGAGTATAGAAGTGAGCGATAATTGAAATTACGACGCACTGAAGCAAGTGATCGATTATTTGTACAACGATCGCATCCACATTAGCCAATCCAATGTTATACAATTAATAGCGGCCGAAAAGAAGTTTGGCGTGGAATGTGTTATCGATATTGGTGTGTGTTTCGCGTGCAAACAAGTGACGTGAAATAAAATTATTGCGGTAATTATTGGTATCAAGAGAAAATTGACCGGTAAATATTTTTGATAACGGCGGTTATCACCGGTCACTACCGGTCTTATAACCGGAAATAAACAACTCTAAGTATAAGACTTTCGGAACATTTTGCATTTCACTTAAGCATAAGGAAAAAAGATTTGCCATAACCCATGAATTCAATTTGTTCAGTTCAATTTTAGTTTTATCTACAACTTCAGTTATTATGTAACATAAGCAAAAACAAGAAAAGCGAATTTTTTATTAAAATATATAGTAGTTTGGCATTAACGCATGATACTACAATTAAAATTATTACATGCACTATCACAGTAAATAATTGTGTCAAACCTCATTATCACAATACTCAAAGATAAAGTAAATGAGAAATGAGGATATAAAGTGTAATGGTTTGTGTACCATTAGAAGAATTAGGAGGAATGGATTACCATAAATAAAAATAGGTTTCACTTAATATGAAACAATTTATTTATGAAAGCACACAATATTATCATAAAGTTATAAAATGAAACAGTTATGCGTTATATTAATTAGAGCTAATCAATACATGTGAACAGATTGGAGTCTACAATAGAAGTGAGATTCAATAACATTGAATGGTATGAGATGTTACACGTTGAGCGTGTGTTATATGTTTTACTCTGAGTCTATAGAAAGATCTAGAAATGAGTAATAGGCTTTAAGAGCCTGTGTGAGCCTGTACTGGCATTAGTTAAGGGTAACTAGTTGTGATTCACAACAAAAGTAATATAATTAGAATTAGACTTGTAAATTCACAATTTGATTTTTTAGGAAATATAAGTAAGAGTTTTCTGGAAATTTACATTCAAAATATTTTTGAATATAAAATTTGAAAAAACTAAATATGTAGAAAAATTCTGACGTTAATGTAAAGAACAGAAATATTAACACTTGAATAAATTCCATACAATAGTAAAGATATAATGATACGCTTTTAGTAAGTCTTACAAATAGTGAGATAAAGATAACAATACCGAAAGCAGTGAAAATGAGCCGATTTAATATTTATTGATGTTTTGTAGTGCAATCATTGCGAAGAACTGTTTGATTTTTTATGACTTATATTTATTATATACTTGTTATAAACCGATCACTTGTACGCTGTTCTCTTAAATGATAGTATATCATCAAGTATTGAACTTCGTAGTTTAAAAAGTTAAAAATTCAATATTAAAAGCCTATAATTGATAAAAATTAATGCTAACAAGCCTTCAAAACGTCATAAGCGAAGTATTTAATTTTCGTAAGAAAAATGTTTAGTCACATTACAGCAGTGATGTCCTTAGTGAGGAACGTTTCTGCAAAATGGGAAAAAGCGTACTCATTTTAAGGTTGCAACCAGACATACAAAGGCTTATGCGTCTTTTTCCCCTATTTTTCCCCCATTTCCTGAAATGAATGAAAATAGAAAGCAATGAATTAAAAATGTATCAAACAAAATATATAATTTGATTATTTTATTTGATACATTTTAAATTCATTGCTTTCTCCTTTCATTTCATTTCAGGAAATGGGGGAAAAATAGGGGAAAAAGACGCATAAGCCTTTGCATGTCTGGTTGCAACTTATTGTTGCAACTCTTTTTAACTAAACTCTAGACAGACGTCTACTGTTAGAAAAGTACGCTTTTTCCCAATTTGTTTGAAAAGTTTTCTCACTAAGCACACCACAGTACTACACTGCAGTTATTTTATAGTAGGAGCATAAATAATCAAATTAGAGCTCAGCGCAATGAGAGTAAAAATTTTAGCCTATTATAATGAACGCGGTTTTTTTAAAAAGTAACTATTAAACAAAAACTACGTCATGAAATAAAACTATTATCTTCTTTTGCCATCAGTTTGCTATTATAGTACTACGCTTTTGATTCGTTTAAGACGTGTGCCAATTGATTCCTCTAATCATGAGTTATATTACGATATATTTATTGGTAACTGATCCAATTGATCCAGACATGATTAAATTTAAAACAATTGATATCAATAACAATATATATATCGTTAGAAAGTTTATTTTTAAAGAGATTGAAAAAGATCATTTTTAAGATAATCGGAGGAAACATTTAAGAATGACAACTGATGGCAAAAGAAGATAATAGTTTTATTTCATGACATAGTTTTTGTTTAATAGTTACTTTTTAAAAAACCGCGTTCATTAGAATAGGCTAAAATTTTTACTATCATTGCGCTGAGCTCTAATTTGATTATTTATGCTCATACTATAAAATAACTGCAGTACAGTAGATTCTACTATACTAATTACATGATTTCCTATACGTTAAATAATTTTATTCTAAAAAAACCAAAATTCGTTTAATTATTTCGCTGACATTATTGATTTGCATTTTCTGTTATCGACTCAGAAATAAAAGGTTTGTGAATATTTCGTTATTAATAGTAACGAAATAAATAAAGTTTTAATATAAAAATTCTTTTATGCAATTTATTATTAAAGAAAACTAATTCTCTTTAAATTTAGGTCAGATATTAAACAATAAAGAAATAAAAATAATATGGAAGTTATAATTCAAAGAAAATAAAGCACACAACTCATTGATGTCACATAATAACGAAAATGAAGGTGAAGTTTCTATCCCAAGAAGTTTTAGTACGTCTAATCGTAAAACTCAATAAATTTCAACAACATTTTTTAATTTAATTTAATATATTTCGAAAAAAGTTGGGCAATTTTCGGTTGTTGAAAAAATCATTTAACCAGAGTTTTGAAAAAATTAATTAAGTATAAACTTATTTGTAAAATGTTATATAACTCATATATATTAAATTTCGAAATTTCAGTTTTATTCTTAAAAAGTCGGATTCCCGATAAAGTCTAGACTCCGGTATTAACTCACAAACATTTAAAACAAAAAACCACCGCTAATAATTGTACTTCTACTCCATACAACTCCAATTGATATTTAATACAACTTTATGCCAATACTTATGATTATTTAATGTTTCTATATTTACATAAGATATAAATCAGGATCTAACGATTGATTGCTAACGATTGAGTGCTAACGATTAATCAAAATGTGTACATTACTTGTAAAACAATTTCTTGTATAAAAAATTATAATTATAAAAATACTTGCCATACCATTACAAAATCAGAAACTGTTAAATTGTATAAACAGAAATTCTTTGATGAAAATTAATTTAATCCAAATCAAACGAAGACAATTAAAAACTAGCTATTTTTGTCTTTAGAGCCATAATATAAGGCTTTCGGAACATTTTTCATTTCACTTAAAAATTAGGAAAAATGTTTGCCATTACCCATGAATTAAATTTGTTCAGTTCCATTTTAATTTTATCTACAACTTCAGTTTTTGTGAAACGTAAGCAAAAACAAAAAAAACGAAATTATTTTTCAAAATATATAGTAGTTTGCATTAACGCGTGATACTACAATTGAAATTATTACTAGGGAAAGGATTTTCCTGGTGAATCCCGGTTTTTTTCTTCGATCAAATAACCTGGAGATTAATATATTAACTTCTATTAATTATAACAATTTAATTAAAAGTAGTTTTATTTTCCCAGTTTTTCCCGGTTTTGGTGGCTTTGAGAAAAAGCCCCGGATTTGTACATTATTTCATACAAAAGTTCCCGTTATGGGTATATTTAACAAGAAATTTCTAAATATAGAACAAAAGGCTTCTTAAGTACTTCTTATATTAATATAAATTAGAAGAATATGGCGTTTATTGTTATATTTCTGGAAATATAGTTTCAAAAGTTTCACACTTCTAATGATAAACGCTTACTTAAGACATAGCTTTACGAGTTTTGGTTAGTTTAATAAATATTTTGTGAGCGATAGGTAAAAATATATTTTAAAAATGTTTCATAATATTAGATTGGACATTTTTTGGAAATTATTATTTTTTGATCGCATTAAATATAAATTTTAGTTCCTGGATTCTATTCCCGCTTTTGGTATATTTTTATTCCCGGTTCCCTCCCGTTTTTACCAGTTTTTAGTCCCGGAAAATCCTTTCCCTAATTATTACATACACTATCACAGTAAATAATAGTGTCAACCTCATTATCACAATACTCAAATATAAAGTAATTGAGATTTAAGGATATAAAGTACTATAATTATAATTAGAATTTTAAATTCACAATTTGATTTTTTTATGAAATATAAGTAAGAGTTTTTCAGGAAATTAACATTTAAAATATTTTTTAACATAAAATTTGACAAAACTAGATATGTAGAAAAAATTTCTGACGTAAATGTAAAGAACAGAAAATTTAACACTTGAATAAATTCCATACAGTAGTAAATAGATAATAATACGCTTTTAGTAAGTCTTACAAATAGTGAGATAGCAATACTGAAAACAGTGAAAATGAACCGATTTAATATTTATTGCTCTTTTGTAGTGCAATCATTGCGAAGAACTTTTTGATTTTTTATAACTTATTATATACTTGTTATAAACCGATCACTTGTATACGATTCTCTTAAATGCTAGTATATCATCAAGTATTGAACTTCGTAGTTTAAAAAGTGAAAAATTCATTATTAAAAGCCTATAATTGATAAAAATTAATGGTAATAAGCCTTCAAAACGTCATAAAACGAAGTAATTAATTAACGTTGGAATACAATTGAATAAAGTAAGCTAACTTTAAAATAATATTAATTAATACTGCGAATACTAACTATGGTTGATTTTAAGTTATACAAAATATGTTTAACAATTACATCAGTTTTAATATTTGCGGTTACGTTGTATAAACCAGTAGTTTCGGAATTGTTTACTTCGCATAATTACTTAATTTTTGTCGCCAAAGAAAACGCAATAAATTTAGTCAAAGTCAATAACAGCGGAACCGAACCGATAATTAAATTATTTAATACTGTAAATGAGATTAATTCCGTTACCTATAGTCCCGTAACTGATTTATTAGTATGGTGTGAGAAACATAATGGTATGAAATGGACAAAATTAAACAGTCTGAACGAACAAAGCGTTTTAATAGACGATAAGTGCAATACTGTTACTTATGATTGGCATAATGATGTGATTTTCTATTACTCAATAAACAGCCAAAAAATTCTCGCGATTAATAGTGTGAATAAGTTTACTCAAACTAAAGATGAAGTCAACATTCATTCAATAATTAAACGATCAAACGTATTATCACTTAAATGTGATCCAATTCATCGCCAAATAATATGGACCGAACAAAACACTTCCAGTAATACAATACAGTTAACTCAACTCGATCTTAGAGATAAATCAAAACAACAAATTCCCAAAACATATATGATTGAAAAAGGCAATCCTAGACTATTTGATATCGATTATGAACAACAGAGGATATATGTTATTACGGATAATAGCTATTCATTAGTACTCTATTATAACGGTTCCACAAAAATCATTGATCATTCAACCTATCATTTTAGTGAATCACTTTTAAGTATATCTTATTGTGAAAACAATTTATATTTTCACGACTCATCTCAACGTACAATAGCAGCTTATAATGTTGAAGAACCCACAAAAGAACTTTTAAACATATCGGCATACAGTTATCCCATTATATCTATGCTGTGTATTCAATATTTTGGTCCCATTATAGGCAATATTAAATCTGCTGACACCGATAAACTTCTATTAATCGTAAATCACTTTATAATATTCTAATTAAAATAATTTTACTTAAACATAATTTTGTTTTACAGAGTAATTTGAATAACTCTACACGAAACGTAAAAAATGAAAACTTTGCTGATCAAAATAGTTCTGATTTATTAACTCAATTCGAAACGTGTACATCCGTAGCGAAAAATATTTCAATTATATTACTAAGTTTGTTATTGATTGGTTCAATTTGTTTTCAATTTTACGAATACATTAGGTATTTAAAAAATTTTTATCATTTAATTAATTTGATTTTAATTAGGATTAGAATTGTGCGAACAACTCGTTTAACAAATGATAATTCGCTTGAACTCGACGTAAGAAAATTGCTAAACGATGAATATGATGGTAAAGGAAATTGTGGAATCGTTTATCGTAGATATAGTGAATCAAATGAAGATAAGACTGAATGCTCTCCTTCGGCGCGAAAGTTTATGCGATCTATTAGTGCAGCCGCTCCGTGATGTTTGATTTAATATTTTATATGCAAATGTTGTATTTAAAAAATCATAGCATATAAGTTTATAGTCGGTATTCTTAATTTTAATACTTAATGAATAATGATATTCATTATTAATTATGTAAAAGTTTTATTAACTCATATTATATTTTAAATAATATGCATTGATTTTTATA
>JAQIXJ010001426.1:0-20780 GCA_034700185.1 Phthiracarus laevigatus
TGCCTCTTTTTTGTTGAAAAAATACCAAAATTCAGGTTAAAAATAGCAAAAAAATACTAAAATATTGTCCAAAATAGGCAAATTTGATAAATATTATCATTTTTAAAAATGATAATTGAGAGGCATATGCCAGTTATTGTAATAAAATTAGGGATGTACATACTCAAAATAAAAAACTCATCAAAATTTGTATTTTTAGGCAAAAATGATAAAATATAACAATATTTTATAAACAAATTAAGTGGCATATGTCGGTTTTCGGTGTAAAAATATTGACTTACAGACTAAATACGGTAAAATACAATCGAAAAACTGGCCGAAATGGGCAAAACATGTATAAAATTACAAAATTTGATTAATAATTTAAGTGGAATATGCCGTAATTTGCAGCAAAAACATTAATCTTAATCTCAAAAGGACGCAAAATCTAGTCAAAATAGGAAAAATTTGGCAAAAATGTCAAAAATAAAAGTGGCTTATGCCACTAATAAACGATAATAAAGTAATTTGTTTTTGATTTCATCTGCTTTTAACATGATGTCTAACTTTAAACAAAAAATATAAAATTTTGTGAGCGAGCGATCAGAGAGATAGAGCAACCAAAACACATTCACACAGAGCTCACTTTCTTATATTTTTATCTAAGCTAATTAGTTATATAAAAAATACATTAATATTTAAACTTAAGTTCATGTTATATAAAATAGTGCAAATATCAAGGGTTGAGCTAGTGCGGACACCGGGACTCACAGACTGACTAACATAATCAAATCCAATAGCTCGCTCTCTTTTCAAGAAAGTAATATAAAAAAATGAGATTTTTATATTGCTCATGTTACAGATTATTATAGTGCAAAAATATACAACTTAAGCAATAATACATAACAATAAAAAGAACATAATAAAACTGCTTTTATAATAGTTAGCGCGCGCATATTGTTCGGAATACCATCATAATTAAAAAGTGAATGGCAATATTAAAACAATAAACGAAGAGTGCAGTATATTTACAATATAAAAAGGTTATATGTGCATAAAAATGTATTTAATCCTGCATATCTAGTATTTCTGGTGGATAAATAACTAGTATTTTTTAAGTAAATTTAAATGTAAATTATTTTGGAGATTTATAAATAAATGGTATAGTCCAAAAATTTATATTGCTTAACAATTTTGTAATTTGTTTTAAACAAACATAACGTTTCGTTATAATTGGTTCGCTAAATATTTTTATGAAGTTTTAACATTGTTATATATATATTATTTCAGTGAGTGCTTAGGATATTTTTATTCATTCTTATTTCGGATATAGACGAGATAACATCAAAACTATTATTTTAGACACAATTAATCGATTAACTTAACATGTTTTAATTTTATTAATAAGACGCATGTCACCAAAATTAACGCATTTTATATACATTTGTTACCAGATTTTGTGTAAGTTTTGATTGAATTTGCACCATTTTTATTGTCCTCCTATCCTTAAAGAAAGTCTTCAGGTAGACACACGCTAAATCCAAATTCGACATCTTGACGTTTACAAAGTGAGATAAAAATTTTCTAAACTGTAATTAAAATGCATTGAGTTATAAACATAATAAATAGAAAGCGTTACTACAATTTTATGGTCCGTGAGTGGAGACGTGAATTCTTATTTTAATATTAATTTAATTTCGATTTTAGCTTTTGCCACAATTTGCTTTTTATTACAACTTTAATTTCTATTTAATTGCGTTTTTAATAACTTAATTATTAATTATCTGTTTTAATTTTAATTAATTCTTAATTATATAACATAAGTTCAAAAATAATAAATAATTTTTTTAGTTGAAATGCTATTTTTTATAATTTTATAATTGTTACGTTTATTAAAAATTTCATGTACGTTACAAATGTTGTTAATAAAATATAAGTTATTAAATAATTGTGATTTTATACGTGATTTTTTTATCAGTTTTTTTGAAACTTCCTTTATTTCTTTTTTATCATTTAGTAATAAGTATAGAGCGGATTTTCGGATATAATATTTTAAAAAAATATTTAAAACTTAATTTAAAATAATTTACGAAAAATAATATGCAAATTATCTATTGATTAATTCTTATTGTATGAATAAGCAATGCATATTTTGTATTTATGATTACTAAATGATATTTTAAGCGATGCGAAAGTAAAATACAAACGAAATTTTTAAAAAAAGTTAAAAGCAAGAAATAAAGAAAAAGCAAATTAAAATGCGTAAATAAATGACACTCTACTTTAACAAATGTATTAATTTAAAGTAATTAACATTAAAACATTAGTTTTTGTGAAATTTTAAGGCGTCTTTCAATGTTTAAATGAGTAAATAATATAATAAAATTTTTCTTCAACATTATTCATTTGATTTTCTGCTTCTTTATAATTAAATAAAAAGGAAAAGTAAAATACAAAGTAAAAGTGAAAGAAAAGTAAAATTAGCATAAATCTCCGATATATGCTTCATCAAAAGGTCCAGTGGTGTCTCCACTGATACGTTTGTCATCAATATATCCAGTTGTCTTCACGGATTTAAGCTTCATCAATACGCACACATTCAGTATCTTCTTCATTACTGGTTAGCTTATCTGCTTTTATATATTTGCTTAAAATAATATTATGAAAAAGTCGGTTAATTATTTACTAATATGGTTAATTATAAAGTTGTTGAATATTATTTACTTTTTATTAATTACAGGATAGACTAGTTATGATAACATTTATTATAAACTTTTAAACTCTCGACAATTTTCTAGAAAATAACAAAAATTAATACTGGTTTAATAATTTTAAACAAGCGTTTTAAAACTCCCTGTGAATTTATATAAGCAATTGAGAAATCATATGATTAATTACTTAATGGCCGTTATATTGTGCCCCCAAAGGACACCTCCACGCAATCATTTCTTTTCTGAGGCCATCATTTCATCAAATGACCCCATTTGTCCCTATAAAAGGACAACACTACCCATTTTTCTTCCTCTCTCGCTTCCAACTTTCAAACAGTGACATTCAAATCAATCAAAAAACGTTTTGTCACTCATCACCGATGAGTTTTCGTTATTCAATTTTTAATTTTAATTAATAAAATTAGTTTTTCATTCAAAAGTTAGTGTTCATTCATTCACTCATTAATTTGTGACATCAAAGGTCACAATATAAAACAAATTAATTTTTTGAACACTAAATAGACAAGTTTTTATATTTGAGTTACCGCGCCTTTTGCGTGTGAGTTAAAAGTTTTCTAACCAATTTAATTGTTTTAAATTCCATTACATCAACAAATTGTAGAAAAACAATTGATAGCTCCGGTGTCCTATATAAAATTTCAATTTATACCTGAATTTTTTGTGTTGATAATAAAACTTAATTTTGATTTCATAAGTAAGAATTTAAAACAACATAATTGTTACCCTGAGAGATTTTCGTTAAGACAGATTTGGTTCCAAAATTAACTGTTCGGGTTACATTTGGCCAGCCTTAGGCCAAAAGAAGTAATTCGAGTCCAAATTATTAAGAATTAAGAATTTTTGATTATTAGTTAGAATAATAGAGACTTTTTATTAAATGCTGAATTAAGATGTTTAATAAAAAAATAAGTAAAATAAATACAATAAGAGTTTGAAATGGAATCAGTAAAGTGAATTAAGTAAGATGTATATTCACTGAGAGTTTGCTGTCGGGTTCTGGCTTAAATAACTCAGGGGTGGTTACAGATTTTTAGTGTAACCACAACCTTCTTATTTAAAATATTTTATACTCAATACGTAATTTTCGTGAAAGATCAAAGCCTAAAGCCTCTTTCAATCGATGAGATCATGTGTATGGAACATCGGTCTCAACATTGTTATGATTAATCAATTTTAGGATTTGTTAGCACATCAACCACTTTCTAAGTGCTAAAATATATACGCTCATTGAAATATCCAATCCATACCGTTTGTAAAATTGGGTAAAATTTGATGGGGAAATTTTAAAAGAGTTGAAATATTTATAGGGGAGGGTAAGCTTGATTGTGAAGGTGACTCATTCCCGGCTCAGTTCACCATCTTAGAAGACCATTCAAATAGGCTAGCACTCGCTTGAGATTGACATCTGTGTGACTTACTAAGCACACAATAGCAGGTTTCACTAAAGAAACCCCAACAAAATAACAGCTTTTAGCTGTTAGGTTTTTATATTTTGCCACCTTTCCGCCTGCACAGCACTTATATTTTATTTTTGGGTAATAAAGCCCAATTAGTTTTAAATTATTTTCAAATAAAATTTTTAAAATAATAAATGATTTCAAGTTTTATTTATATAAAACTTATGTTTTAAAACTAACTTTATTTGTCTTTAACACACTGCGCAGACGGTGCTGATGACAATCATTACCCCCAATAAACTGTTAATAAGTTAATAATTGTTTGTCCCCCTTTCTGGTTGACCCACTTCTAGTAATTCTACGACCCCAATTATAAAACATATATGATAATCACATTAAAATAACTTTATAAACTGTATGACAAAGTGTTTACAATTTTAGACAATATATAGAGAATGCTTTACAAAATATTTGTGGAACCTTTGTGCCATGGCCTACTAATAATCATAAGAATAAATAAGTTTTCAAAAATACAAAATATGTTTTAAATGTTCTTTTGCATATTTTTAATTAAGAATTATGCAAAAGATTATTTGTTTTTTCTTTTTTTTGTAAAATACTTTAAAATATGGTTTTCATTCATTTATGCGATGTTAAATCCGTTTTTAATAAGAGTATGTTTAAGAACCTAATTGTGACAAGTTATGTTTTTCCAAGACTTTTTGATTAAAATATATTTAAATATTAATAAAGGTGTGCCATCGAACCAATATAATTATCATATAAAAGTCTCAAATCCAATATGACTTAAATATTTATTTAATATTAATTATTCAAAAGACTATTTGCATACTCTTTTTAGAAAATTTCTATGTTTTTTTATATATTCTTTTAGAATTCTAAAAGCGAAAATCCGCTCTCTTATTATTGCAAAAAAAGAAATTAAGGGTATGTGTCGACCAACCAGATTATTCATTTAAAATCACATCATAAATAATTTTATAACAAAAACATTTATTTTTAACATTTGTAACAAACGTACAACTTTTATTAACTTTAAAGGAAATAATTATCATAAATTTATATAAAAAATAACATAGTTACCATAAAACATTTATTAGTTGTTTTAGCTTTGTGAACTAATTTCAAAATTATAATTATTTTTAATTATGCTCACTTTTTCATGAATCAGTTATAGACACGCTCAACCATATTTTTTAATTAAATTGAAATGAATTTTTTGATGATAATCCCTTTATTAACTTTAAAATTCAGTAATCTCCCTTATAAAAAACTTGTCACAGCAGACCGTTGTATGAACATACGGACAATGTAAAACCTTAAGCCTCTTTTTTATAAAGTAATTAACCCAAAAATCGTAAATTATTTCTACTATTGAAATAACACATATGTTTACATACGGAATTTATAACCGCAGAGATTTTTAATTCTCAAAGTAACAAATTTTATTGTGCACAAATTATATCTGAGTTCATAACGTGCGATAAGCTCTACAGAAAACTTTAATCCAGATATAAATTAGATAAAGTTCGCTCGATATAAATAGGTTATTCATAAATAGACATTTCAAAAAGATGGGATATACTTGAAACATGAAACTATTATGCTTTTCTATATTCGATATGTATTTATAATAAATAATTAGTTTAAATATTTTTACACCATTTATTAAGAGCCAAGAGACAAGTAAGTCTATATTTGATGTAAAACTTTGGCTTAATTTTTTAGCTCACTTTGAAAAAGTCAGCTATTGGATTTGACATGTCTGTCTGTAGACGTTTTTAGCCCATCTTTTTCTTATGCTAATTAAGGGGTTTTAGTCTTTACTCTAATAAAGGGATTTTACCTATTTCTAACTCTAATAAAGGGTTTTCATTTGTTTCTAACTCTAATAAAGGGATTTTACCTATTTCTTACTCTAATAAAGGGACTTTACCTTTTTCTTATGTTAATAATGGGATTCTGTTATTTACTCTAATAAAGGTATCTTACCTATTTCTTACTCTAATAATGGGTTTTTACCTTTTTCTTATGTTAATTAAGGGATTTTTTTTTACTCTCGTTATCTGTCGTAATCTGTCAATATCTGTCGTTATCTGTTCTTATCTGTCGTTATCTGTTCTTTTCTGTCGTTATCTGTTCTTATCTGTCGTTATCTGTTCTTATCTGTCGTTATCTATCTTTATCTATTGTTATCTATCACTATTAGTAGTTATCTGTCGTTATTTGTTCTTATCTGTCGTTATCTGTCTTTTTCTATTGTTATCTATCACTATTAGTAGTTATCTGTCGTTATCTGTCGCCATCTGTTGCTATCTGTCGTTATCTGTCGTTATCTGTCGTTATGTGTCGTTATCAGTCGTTATCTATAGTTACCTGTCGTTGTTAATAATGTAATCAAACACAAGATTTAAAGTAAAGTGTGCGCATTACTAATGTTCATTCTTGTTTCATATAAGTAATCTAAGGCTTAAAATTAGGTTGGCTAAAGCTTTAATCTCTTTAAAAAACTCACGTCTTATCAAAACAATAATTGCTAACATTTATGAGATCCTTAATAAGATGCTAACGTAGATTAATTTTAAATTATTATAACATCAGAAAATATATAGGTAGTTTAAACTTATTATGCTTATTTAGATACTTATCAAATAGTGTGATAAAAAGATTTTTACAGCTGTCATGTACAACTTATTTTAACAATTAATGTCAAAATGATGTTATAGTGTCCATAGATTATTATTTAAAAAAAACGACACGTAAATTGACATCTCGCATGACAATAGTCATTGATTATTAAGTCATTGAGTTAAGCTAAAAGATGCAAAAATGTAAAGTATTATATATAAATGAATTAAATCTAATTATTTGTCACGCTTTTACGTTAATTTCAACAGCCCTTAAAACTTTCTATAAAAACAAAAGAAAAAATTAGAATAATTTAATATGTCTAAGTACTCACGTATGTTCATAAGGACATTGTAAATTCCAAAAACTTTATTTTTATGTATATTTATTTTAGAAAATAAATATATGAAGTTATAAAGAAACGATTTTATCTTAACATACATATTGAAACTTCATTTTGAAGTAAAATATTAAAATTAGCTTAAATAATTTTAGTGGTAAAAAACTTTAAAAAGTTTTCTAAATAGCTTTTTATTAGTACTCAACGTAGTTTGGACGCTCTTTTATCAAAACAAAAATGAATAAAACACTTTGTTTTTATGTAATATATTTGTCAAAAATAAGATTATAATTATTTACAAATAAATTATTTCTAATCAAAAGTTAATATTTTTATTTTTCTAGTTTCTGTAGTTTCAAATGAATAATTTATATTTATAAGCTTATCAAATTGGCTTCAACCAATTTTATGCAAACAATATCTTACATAGAATTATCATATCCTGATATGAGTTTCTGATCTTAATGTCGTCAATTAGGTCACTTAAAGCATGTCATTTGCTATGTAGTATTGCCGCTACGAATGATCGTATCTTCCAATTCGCCATCTAATCGACACATGATTTCGACAAAGTTATACGTTACTATTCAAAGTCAAAACAAAAAATTTTACTTTAATCCTTGTTAAAACTAATATATTTAGTTGAAAGCTAACAATATGTATATGTATATATATATATTTATTAATAACATCGGAATCGTTAGTTTTGACTTTGAATAATGACGTTTAACTTTGTCGAATTCATGTGACGATTTGATTGCGAACTGTGAGATACGATGATAAGTAGCGGCAATACTACGTAGCATATGACAATCTTTAAGTTAGTTGCCATTAAGAGTAAATCTTGTAAACATCGAATCTTCACAAAGCAAACACCTAATAGTTTTATGCCAATAAGCAGCTGCAAAGACATAAGATTATAAAACTCAATAAGTATCTTACTGTTAAACAATGATGTAGTAGTAGTACAATCATGTGATATAACGCGCAATATATATTACAAGAGTAAATGCAATTATGTCATTAATTCCTGGAATATATATTGCGGTTTTTATCACATGATTTTACTGCTGATATATCGTATGTTTCACTAGTTTTATTGAAGGAGAGTTTTATATTCTAATGTCTTTGCAGCTGCTTATTTGCATAAGAATCTTTGGTGTTTTTTTGCCACAGATTCGTTAATTACTAGTATGATGCAAATAATTAAGAACGTATTCTGACGAGAAATAATCTTACTTCGGATCTTACTGTAAAACAATGATGTAGTGGTAGTACAATCATGTGAAAGAACCCACAATAAATATTCCAAGAGTTGATGCAATAATGTCATTAATTCCTGGAATATATATTGCGGTTTATATCTCATGATTGTACAGCTGCTATATCCTGTGTTTTCCTAGTCTTATCGAAGGCTAGATCATTTTTTATCAGATTACGTTCTTAAGTATTTGCGTCATGTTTTGCGAAGACTCCCTTATAACAAATTTTGATATAAAAAACATTTAAAATGGTAAAAAAGAATTTTATTCAATCTTATTACGGATACACATTACAATTATTCCCAATAAATTTTTTCCATAGTTTAACCATGTTTCTGGCTTAAAAAATCAGCATTTAGAGGATCATTCCCCATAATTTTTCCACTGCATTAAACTGGTCAACATCTTCAGGATGGTAGAGATGTATTCAAACTGCGTCTCCTGTTGAAACAAGCCAATTTTTCAAAAACGTCTTATATCATAAATTTTTTTATTAACAATAACATTAAGTTGTTTAACAGCATCTTTATTTATAATGACTTGTCTTATAACAGGCTTGTGATTTAGATTACTATTATCGGCTATGTCTAGCGAAATCGAGGTTGCATACTGATTATTGCTTTTATATGGTTTAGTAAGTCGGATATTAGTCATAGAAAACTTTCAATTTCAAACAAATATTTACTTGAATTTAATTTTTCGTTTATACAAACTTTTTCGGGATAGATTTTTGTCAGGTTTTGAAGGGCATCGATAACTTTAATTTTCAATGAATTCAAGTAATCTCTTTGTGATAATACTGTTATATATAATTAAATTTTTGTTAACCTGATTAGTATAGGCTTCAACATAAGTAAAATTCGGAAACACTTGATTAATTTTTTCATCGATGACAGTAATAAATTGAGAACAGCCGGTATAATGAAGCAAGCAACCCGATTCACCATAAAAGTTTGTTATTAAATTAACGTTATTTAGTTAATCTTGTAAATGCTCTTTTTACTCTATAGATTTCTGTAGCTTTTTCCAGTTCGGCACATTTTTGTCCAACAACTAAATTATAAAACGGAGTCAACTTACCTCCAGTAAGATTTGGATCAAACGTTACTGAATCCCACCACAATGGCTGTCCGGATGATTTCATTTAGTTAGCGTTGCCACCAAAAAACGATAATGTGGATAGACTTGAATATTTAAATGACTCATCAACTGAAGACGTTTCGTTATTAAACCCACCGTTCAAATTTATGAAACTAAAGAACGTCGTTTCAACATTAGCTTTGATTTGCTCTTCTGTAGCGCTATACGAATAGCTAGAATACATTTCAGTTTGCAATTGCAGAACACCACCAAAAAAGCCATTTCAAAGAATGTGTTCCAAAGGTCTGAATAACTTCATTAAAACTCTCATGGCTTTCAATGTTTGTAGCAGGTAGTGCTTCACTTACCTTATTAAATACGTTATTTGCTTCCAGTTTTAAATAATGTTTAAAATCTACCCTTAAATCAGCAATTTTTGTAACGACCTAATTTTCCATTAAAAGCTTAGACATTTATTAAACATAAATTTAAAACTAAAATTACTATAGCCATTGAATTGAAACGTTCATTATTGATTCCATTATTTTGACACGATTCGCTAGATGAAAATAGCCCCGATTGAATTTTTAAGTCGCTGAAAGAATTGAGTATATAAGTTTTTTGATTTAAACCTCCAGCAGGATAGGTCGAAATCATTACAAACTGATCAGGCATTTGGAATGAACCTATTGTATCGATAGGGTTGGATGGTTTAAATGTTTTCAAGTAATTACACGTTAAGTTGAAAAGAGGTCTTTTAAACCCATTTTGGTGAAATACATCTTCCGGATACAAATCTAAAGTTGTAACATCTATGCCATGAGTTACTCGTTGTAAACCTTTGAAAAAAATATAAATAGTTAAAGATTTGTAGTTGTTGAAAAATTATAACCTGGAAGAATATTAAAGCAGTCATCACAGAACACAAATGTAAAAACACAAAGAAAAATTATTAGCATAAACTTAACCATTATACGAATAAAGTTAATATATTTTATATTAATTTAATTTCTTATTCTTTTATATTTTTTTGTTAAGTAATAAAACAATAAATTCTTTGCATTGAATTTTTTAGCCTAGCCAACTGCAATTTTTTATCAAATCTAAGTATAATTAAGATCATATTAATTTTCTAAAGAAATTATATTTGTCATCACGTCATTATATATTGAGTACAATTTAAAATTTTGATATGTTAATAACTACAAATAAATATTTATAGTTAAACTAGTTATAAATAACTCTTAGATTTCGATATATGTATCTGTTACTAATTTCTGTTTTCAATTATTTTTTTTGTAAAACAAATAAATGTGTGCAATAGTAATCACTTAAACATTCAACTTATACAAAGGTTAATACTTTTCCAAATCTTCTGTAAGCGCCAGCAGAATTTCTTTCGCAATCAACTGCTTCCCACAGCTTGGAGGTTTAATTTTTATCAATATTCTCTGCCAATTTCCTGTAATAACTGTCACCGAATTCTGTTAACGATGAAGTGACGATTTAGTTTTGACAGTTGTGTTTTAAATGACCACTCAAATTCGCAAAGAATGCTATCATTTATGTTGCAGGAAACTTATACATTAATTTCAGAAGTTCGCGCTTTCATAACAAGCTCGAAAAAGTTAGGCTGAAAATTTAAAAAGTTTCTTTTAATTTTCGAAATAGTTGCAATTTTCATTTTTTTGTGGTAAATTGATAATAATTATTTTCATAATTTTTGTACTACTAATAAATACCTTCGTAACATTTTGCGAAATTCCATTGAATGGCGGTTTAAACAACAAAATGTTTGATTCGAGAAACGAAAACCATAATAATGTGTTGGGACTATGCGGCATATTAACGCTTCTCACCATTTTCGTTCGTTAAACGTTCGTTCAATAATTAATTGGTTGTACCCCATATGTTAATTGGTAAGTTAATCTATATATGCTGTTTATAACTTCAATGCATCTTATCAAATATTTTGTAAATTGATTTAAATGATTGATTAAGGATTGTCGACACTTTTCCTTAATTTGTTTTTTAGCTCACTTTGAAAAAGTCAGCTATTGGATTTGACATCCATTATTCTGTCTCTGTGTTTCTCTGTTTTAGACTTTTTTAACTCACAAAATGGTGTCAAAATTGAGTCAAAATAGCATCAAAATTGTGGCAAAACAAGGCTTAAATAAGGTAAAAATTGACTTAAAATGACCCAATATTGGTCAATACTTATACAAAATCGGTTCAAAAATGGTAAATATCGTGTCATATATGAGTAAATTTTGTGTCACGCGTCTTACTAATTATACTAAAACACGTATGACACGCGCTTAATTGTGTCTATGACAAAAGTTAATGATTAATATTATCCAAATCACTCACTGAAGTACTTATTATAGGAATGTTTTAGAACACAAAATATTTACCGAAACAATTAGTTTAAAATTTTGATTATTTGAAAATAAAAATCAATAATTTAAGCTTACAATAGATTAAGTCAAAATGAGGGCATTACTAATGTTCATTCTTGTTTAGTAATAGTTAAAGAGCAATGTTTCGAATTTAAGATTCTAAAAGAATAAATAAAAAACAAACATTTACGAAAAAGAATATGCTAATAGTTGTTGTTTAATTGAATGTTTCTTATTAAATGATATTAAAGTCATATTGTATTTGTAACTTTTATATAATAATCATATTGGTCTGAAGGCACACTTTAATTAAATATTTCAATATGTTTAAATTAAATATTCTCGTATAAACAAAATATGTTACAATTACATTCTAAAATCTACTTTTATTAAAAACGGATGTAAAATCTTATAAATTATTGAAAACAATATTTTAAATTATTTTCCTAAAAAGAAATATAAATATTCTTTTGCATATTTTTTATTAAGAAATATGAAAAAGAATATAAAAAGCAAATTTTGTGTTAATTGAAATTTATTTATGCTAATGATTGTTTATATGCCCAGTCTGGTTTATCCAAGAAATACCTTGTAAAGCATTCTCTATATGATGCTTAATACTTAATGCTCTTTGTCTTACAGTCTTTAAAATTATTTTTTGTGATTATCATACATGTAATAACCTCATAAGGCTCATTTTTCTTGAGCTAAAGCTCGAGCAGAGAGAGATTAAGATAAAAACTTGAAAAAATTTAGCTCAGCTAAAAAAATAAAATTTTCTCCTGAGCAACTAGGTGGAGTAGGTGAAGGAATTCAGTGGATTAATTTGAACGTTTTGTTGTCAAATAGGGGATGCGTTTTTCACAAAAACTTGTAAATATTAATACCTTTATAATATCAAGTGGTACAAGAGTGATTATACTTTTAATGTTTATATTATAATTTAAGAAAACAGTTCCGAAAATTGGAGTCTTAGAATTTCTAGAAAAGGATCAAATACAAATAGGAACAAAAAATTAAAAACTTATTAACAAATAAACGGGTTGGGTTAAACTGGCGAATGTTTCACTAAATTGGTTGTTAAAATTGACATCAATTATTAAAATAGTAAAATGTTTAAAAAAATATTTAGAAGGAGCTTAAAGTTGCAGAGGAGAAAAATTTTTTAAAAATTCTTATTTTTAGATTTCATTGATTCTAACCACCCAATGTGGTACCAAACTCTTGAGACTAAAAAGTGATTTCAAAAGTTTCAAATGTGAAAATGTCGAAAAGTAATTTTTTAACAAATTAACATTTAGTCAGATTTTATGACAGTATTAGCGAACATATTCTTACTGAAAATAACTTTACAAATTCATATATTATAATCGTATCGATTTTTTTAATTTTAAAGTTCATTTAAATTTTGATTTTTAGACAGAAACACTACATTCATTAATTCAAAAATAAAATTTACCAAAATCGGATAAATCTAATTCAAAATTTGGTAAAATTAGTCAATAATTGGAGATAAAAGTAAAAAATATGGAAGATAGTGTTGATATGGGGTAAAAATAGATTAATATTGGCACAAGCGTGTTATATATGTCATAATTATGTTAAATTAAAATTTGATCAAAAATTAAATTCGCATAAGTTCCAAATATGCGATTATAATATGATTTTCCATAAGCTATGTTATTTATTAAGAAATTATAATTAATAAAGAAGTTAAAGTTTAATTCTTACGAGAAGAGGTGATCATGAGTTCCATGGCCCGTTCCATTGAGTAATCGATGCTGCTACTGGTGCTTCATGTTTAGCTTTTGGCGTGAAAGATGTATTTATAACGTGGGCGTGTTTTTGTTAAACTTCGAGTTGAAAAACAATAGAAAGCGATAATACGGGCGTTGTTGGATGTGATCCGATGAGATGATTACGGTATGAATGTGGCATATTTTCCGTTAGCATTGAGACCATAGCAAATCATCAAGTTTAGAAAGCCGTAATAATCGCATTTTATAGTCGAAATAAGTTTGAACACTATCAGCTCGTGTCAGAAAGAGTTTCTGAGCTTCAACTTTTGGATGGATAATGGGCGTACCAAAGCGTGCAATAAGATTATCTTTTGTAAGGGCCCATTAAATGGTGTCCAATTGTGGCACAATGTCTGTCACAAACCATCATCATCATTGCATCATCAGACAAATATCGCAAGAGAGTTTTAATTTTGTTTTTATCTTGCATTTCTCAAACAATAACTTATAAAAGGTTTAGCCAGAGGTTTATTTTTGTCGTGTTATTGCGACCAATAAAAAGTACTAATAGTGTATATGGCGTGTGTGTATATATGTGTGAACATTAAACGTTTATTGGAATAAATGTTTCTGAGAAGTGTGGGGTAAGTATGGGTAAGTGTATGAGTTTCACATACTGGATTTGATTTGCGGTTAGTAGTGGAGAAGATTTAAAATTACTATTTTAGCAATAAATGTTTTGCAAAAAAAATGTTTCGATTCAAAATATTATTTTTTCTGTTATTTGTTTTTATTCTAATGTAAAAAACAACTACAAAATGAAAATACATAATTGTATCCGTATAATACACATATATTCACTTTTATTTAATTAGTGTTTTTACATTTATCCATCTTGCAATGATAAAAAATTAAGAAACAATATTTAAAATAATAATAATTAGAATACATAATTAAGAGGCTTAGATCTGACAAGCATTTTTTTAAATTTTTAAAAATCTTTACTATTTGTATAGAAATAAGTTAAATAACTGAGATCTTCCCTTTCTATTACTTCCTAAAAACGATTATGCCAATTTTGTCATAACCACAAAATATTTTAAAATTATAATTTTCACAGGTATATATAAAATATTTATTATATTTAAATATCCAACTTAAGGTTTTCGTTAAAACAGTTAAATATTAGTTGAAATGATAAATTCAAAATCAAAAGCATTATTAAATTGAATGTTCTCATTTGTAATAAAATCAATAAAAATGTTATCAAAACTGATATTTGGTTGAAATTAGTGTTGTAACTCTTAAAATGAAGACAAAATTAAATTCATTTGAGTTAATTTTTCTTGTATTAAAACAAAATAAAAGTAAAATTTTTAACGAAAACAATACGAAAATACAAGTAAAATATACAAGAAATCTCATAAACAAAAGTTAATCAAATTTAAAATTTAACCAACAATAATTTACATCACTAGTCTTGTAAATGGTATTAAGAATAAGTTTGCAGAATGTAATTAATTCCATATATATTTAGCTAAAAATTAATAGGAATTAGCGCCGAACTTCTATGTCTTATTTTTCATAATAATTTAAAAACAGTTAAATTTATAAAAAATTATATTAGAGGTTGAATATCCTCCTCGCTCATATTAACCAATTCTTTTGAAATGCATTGACATTTTAAATTGTAAAGAAATGAAAATACGTTAAATTACAGTTGTTAAATAAAAATTATTAATAAAAGCCATTTATGTACAGTATATTTTTAATAGTTATTAAAATCAGCAAAATAACATAACATAAATCTAGTTATTAATATCATTGATTACTAAAACATAATTACTTAATTGTTAAGCTTTACAATAAATATGTATTAGAACTCTGCCAATAAATTTAAATCACATATAAGTACATTTAAATTTTATTATAATACTATTTTATTCAAACAATTAAGTATTTAGTTTCAAATTAAAGATATTAAAAAAATTTCAGGAACTCAATCATTTTATCTTAAAATAATAAAAAAATTAATAAAAAATAAAAAGTACAATAGAGTAAAAATTAAAGTCAAAAATAATATCATTAACAAAAGTAAAAGAAAAACAAAATTAAATTTTGCAGGATAAACAAATCTAGCGAAAATAATGATAAACTTAAGAAAATGCTCTAATTATAATAAAATTCTGAATTGATTTTAAATTTATTGTATTTAAATGCATTTGAGAAAGTACGAAACAATGAAATTCTAATAAAAATTTAGCAACACAATTGTTTGAAATTACTTGTTGAATTACTTTCAACAAATACATATTCTTTAAATTAAATTTTATTAACAATAAAAAATTAAATTTATTTTGATTTTTAGCATAAAGTATAAAAGAGTTATAATGAGTAGAATAACAATTTTAATCAAAACAGAATAACGAATCATTCTAAAAGTATTAAACACTTTACATAATCTTGAATGCAATAACTTAATTGAATAGCAAAACTAAACAATTTAATTCGTTTATGGAAAATTAGATAGCTGTAAATTGCTTGTAAAATTAAAATCTGTTATACAAAACCAAAACAAACGAATTCTTTATAAGTTTAATTAAGTTTATTTAGACACAAAATTTGTAAGGCTAAGCAAAAATAGGTAAGTACTAATTTTTATGGATTTTTACAAACTGATAAACAAATTTAATCGAAAACTAACGCTTACATTTAAGGGAAGTTGTTAAGCAAATAGACCAGATTGTGTCCGAAATTCAATTTATTTTGCTAATGTGTAAATGCCATAAAAATTAAATAATAGTAAATTAATCGTAGCAAATCTAAGTTTAAATTTCTATTTTTTGAAACATGATTCTTATCATTTTTATTAAACAATATTACACAACCCATCAAAATAAAAAATCAGGTCTCCGGCTAAAACAGAATAATAAACACTGCCATCGCGTCTAAAAGCGCCGAATGAAATTTAATCGCTCACAACCACTTCCCACTGCGTCGAAGATGTACGTTCATGAATAGTGAATGCCAATTTGTAAACCATAGTTTGTAAAAAACATATTCACTAAAACCAAATTTATTGCTATTATATTGATATATAATTGGAAAATAACAAATAATTTAGATCCACAATAGCTTGTTTGTTGATAAACCATGCCTGCATTTGAGGCAATACACATTATTGGATCACACTTACAATAAGTTATATAACGGCTAACTATTATAATTAAATCATGCAATACATAGCATTGAACGCTTATCAATAACTGATAATTATTTAATAGTGATATTAGGCACTCGTATACTGAATTTATGGTATAAATATTTATAGTGCAATTATTATTTTAAGTTAGATTACTGTTTGAATCCTCATTAGTTATTAAATTTTAAAAAGGATAGTGGACAGACACACAGACACATGGAAATGTCAATCAAGGACAGTTACAAGGTTTCGTTTATAAAAATGTTAGAGTACTTCTTACACCTTACTTTTCCTTAAACTAAAATAAATGTTTGAAATTTCAAAAATCAAGTTTTTAAATAAATAATTACTGAACGATAACGAAGACAGCATATAATTTTTTA
The DNA here is from genome assembly GCA_034700185.1 of Phthiracarus laevigatus. Taxonomy (NCBI): domain Eukaryota; kingdom Metazoa; phylum Arthropoda; class Arachnida; order Sarcoptiformes; family Phthiracaridae; genus Phthiracarus; species Phthiracarus laevigatus. Next base: position 17,166 of record JAQIXJ010001426.1, read on the forward strand.
AAAATATTACTATACACCATACAATTAATGGTCAAATAAAGAAATTAGAATAATGCACTTAATTAACATTAAAATAATCTTAGAAACTGTAATGCAATATAAACTAAATTATAAATAATATATAACGAATGCTTCACAACAAACTTTTGGACTACAAAGGGGATTGGTTCTACCTTCGCTTTTGTTTAGTTTTTTGTGTGCACTTGTATATCAAAGAAATGTAAAGAAAAATTGAAGATTAATAATGCTTTTATTGACTTCAAAAAAGTTAAATCTCCTATATTAAATGTCACTTGTTCTCAAACTATGGGTCTACTCAAAAGAGGGTACTTGAATTTAAAACTTGTGTCTCAGCCTTTTTAAAATTATCATTAGTAATAGGTTGCAACATAAAGTTGACAAATAATATTATTATGAAATCTCATCTAATATAACTTATTTATAATCGAAATATAGACCAAAATAAATGATAAATATGGTAAATGATTAGCGTTATTTAATAATGGTCAAAATATTGGTAAATCGAGATATAATGCAAGAATATCATTCTCATTAACTTTAAAAATATTAAATTATCTTTCTCGAAGCAATTTATTCGTAAGTTTTGGTCGCGTTAAGAATATGTTTGAAAATCACTGTTATTTGTTATATGACTTTAAGACAGACATGGTCAAATCCGCACTCGCCTTTTTTTAAAAAGTGAGCTAAAAAATATACTTAAATTAATAAGTCATTGGGAAGCAAAAATAAAAGCAAGTCGAAATTTAAAAACTTCATAAACAAAATTATATTAGATTCAAAACTTGGAAAACTTATACATATCTAGTCGACATTATTGTTTTTCCATTCATTAAGCATTTTGCAAAATATTTCTCAAAGTTACAATCTCATAAATGCTAGATTAATTCGAACACATTACATTTTACTAAAATAAATTAATTGTTTAAATTTTCGGAAAAAAATTTTAAAATATTAATTGAAAGAACGTTAATGAAGAAAGCTAATAATTTATTTAAAATGTTACAATTAATAATAAAATTACGAAACTATAATAATGCACTAAATTAATATCGAAATAAGCTTAAAAACTGTAATGTAATATGCATTGAATTATAATAAATATATAAAAAAAGAATCACAAGAAACATTTGGGATGAGGAAATGGCTTTCGCTTTTGTTTAGTTTTTTTGTCTGTTCTTGTATATCAATAAAGCAAAATTTAAATTGAAGTTTAAGAATGCTTTTATAGCATCCAAATAGTTAATTCTCCTATACTGTATGTTCCATATTAATCTCCTAAAAATTAACTTCGACAGAAAACCCGGAAACTAAATAAGCGATAAATCAGCCATCCTTTGATTTAAATAGAATAAAATTATTAATTAGTATTTATGTTCTTAGAGTTTGATTAACAATAAATAGTTTTTGCAAACATTTTAAAAAGCAATAAAATTTTGCGAAGTCTAAAACAATTATATAACTAAATACCATAAAATTTATTGTTTTTGATTAATTTTAATTTAATGATTTTATCAGAATCAATTCAAATTGAAGAAAAAGATTTGAGCAAATATTTAAGAAACTTTTTTAACTCTTTTCCTACTTTCCTTTTCTTATAATAACAAAACTGGCGTGAAGCTTAACAGATCTGGCTGTAAAACATTTCAATACTATTCTTCAAGAAAACATATTATAATTACATTTTCATTCTCTTTCAATATGTAAAAATAAAGCAGTTTTTATGGCATATTATGTAATGCCATTATATTGTATCTTTTTCCTATTGACTATGTGTATGTGTGACTATGTGACAGTCCCCTTCCTCGTTTTCAATTATAAGAATGTATTTTCACAATAGCTTAAATGAACTGAATAGTTTAGATTAACCTTTAAAAAACTTTTTGAACGATATGCATCTTATGTGTTTACCATTCTAGTTTGGTATTACTTTAGAAATTGAAGAAGCAGTTACAAGGTAGTCTATTGTGAGTTGTTAAAACTTGTCTTAGAATGCAATCTAAAACTCAAAATGTTCTAAGATCTTATGCGTAAGTTTAAAAGAAATACTTTGATATAAAGATATGATGAAGTTGTGTAGTTTAACATCAAATTTTAAATATTTTTAGCTCAGGTATTGTATTTGGTATGTCCGTCCGTCGTTCAGTAGACACTCAGTTTAGAAATTAATTGTGGTTAATTTAAATTTAGTTTAGATAAGCTCAAATTCATAGTCTCTAAAGGTGCCTATTGAGTTGCGATAGTGGATTTAAAAATGCGATTCTTATAACATACATGTTTCTGTTTTATATAGATTATATAGTAAAGTGAGCTCTATAGGAATGTTATTTCTTGTTTTTTACTTTTAATTTTGAAGATTAAATTAAATTTTATACTTTAACTTTATTTTTTATTTCATTTTTGTTAAAACAAGGCTAGCTTATGGATTTGATAATGTTTGTATTTACGACCGTCCGTCTGCCCAAGTGTTCGCAGCTTTAAATTATTTAAGGAAATGCACCCATTCCATATGTTAATGAAAGGACTTGAGAGCCTGAAAAATGTTAAATTTATCGTACTAGTATGCATTAACCCAAGAAAAAGTGGGCTCTCTATGAATGTATCGTTATTGTTTAATATTAAATTTTTATTTGTTTTTTTGTTCCTTCATGCAAAAGTAAATTCAAATTTTTAGCTCACTTTGAAAAAGTCGAGCTATTGGATTTGACATGTCCGTGTGTCTGTCTGTCTGTGTGTAGACTTTTTGATAGGAGGCTTTTTAAAAAAATTGTAGGTTTTTTTTAAAAATTGTAGGAGGCTTTTTTTAAAAAATATAGGAGGCTTTTTTAAAAAATTGTAAGTCTTTTTTAATTTTTTAAAATTTTTATGGTTTTTTCAGTTTTTATGATTTTTTTTGGACATTTTTTCAATTTTTTCAGTTTTTTTTATTTTTATGATTTTTTTCAATTTTTGAATTTTTCGATTTTTATAATTTCTTTTATTATTTTTCTTTTTTATGATTTTTTCAAATTTTTCAATTTTTTTGAATTTTTCAATGTTTTTCAGTTTTATTTGATTTTTTTAAATTTTTTTTTTAATTTTAAGGAAATTTTGTTGGAACAATATATTAAATTCAAATCCTATAAATTTAAAAAACTATTGTACATTTAGTTTTCACATATATCCTATACATGTCTGATTTTTATATATGTTGTAGATCAGTTGTGTTTTTTTGGGTTTTGAAAATTTTACGAACATCGGTGTTACGGAATTTCTTTGGTGACCGCTTTATTGGTAACGCATATTCTATCCATGTCTGGACTCCATATATATTGTAGACCTGTTATGTATGAACATGTATGGGGAATTTTACAAAAATTGATATTACGGAAATTTTTTGGTGAACGATATAGTGGTCACACATATCCTATCCATGCCTGGATTTCATATATATTGTAGACCGGTTTTGTAAGAACATGTATGGGGAATTTTACAAAAATCGATATTACGGAAATTTTTTGGTGACAGATTTAGTGGTCATGCATATCCTATCCATGTCTGGATTCCATATATATTGTAGACCGGTTATGTATGAACATGTATGGGGAATTTTACAAA
>JAQIXJ010001427.1:0-20777 GCA_034700185.1 Phthiracarus laevigatus
CTTGATAATTTAATCAATTTTTTCACTAATCGTAGAATCAACTAAACTTGTAAACGGATTTCCGAAATGTCAGATTCGTGTAGTTGGTTGTCAGGCCGGGTTAGAATAAACCATTGTCGAGTTCGGTTGAGAGTTAGAACAAACCATTGGACAAATTTTAAAAAAATCTTCAAAATTAGAATCAAAATATGCGAATATTTAAAACATTTCAAAAAATTTAAAAACACGATCAAAGCAGTAATAAGATTAGGATTTGAATTAGGTATTGTTGCTGCATTGGGTACACTATCTTCAGAAAATGAACAAATGGTAAAAAATTTACTTTTGTGTCTCGAGTTCATATTAGCTATATTTTTCAATTGACTTTGATTAAAAGCAGACGTAAAGATTTGGGATTGTCGACCTATCCGTACTTGTATTAATAAAAGACGTTCCCTATTTTTATACTAATAAAGGGATTTGACATGAACGGAGGGAGGCTTCTCGATAATTAGAATCAAACTAAGCAAATATTTAAAACATTTATGTTATATTTTTAAAATAATGCTTAAATCCAATGAGTGGGAAAATAAATATCTATCAGATGTAATTATAATAAGCTTAGACTCAAGTGCGCGAATTGAATTATTTCGGCCAGTGTTAGTATAAATTTTATTTCATAAAAAAGTTAACTAATCTATTGCACTAATCATTAGAAGAGATGTTGATTTTAACAATAATAAAATGAAGTTACAATGAAATTGTGCGTCAGTGTTGTAATCATATACAGTACAGTAAGTGTTTGTATGAGAATGTTTGGTACTGTAGAAACAATATTTATTAAACGCATGTTATAATTAACATAACATTAGATAACATAACATCACATACATATAGATACTATAGATACTATGGCGGAGTAATACTATATGAGTGTTGGTTGAGAGTGAATGATAACACTGTTAGCACTGTTTAGTGCATGAAAATGTGATCATATTGGGGTGGTTTTGCATTGGTATTGGTATTGGTATTGGCAACTGGATTGGTAATCGCGTGTTGTAACGTATTGTATGACTATGGCGAGTATAATGTGTGCGACCAATAACATGATAACATCAATAACTACTGGTGGCAATAGTAATGGTAATCACAATCACAACTGCAGTACAGCCAAATTACGTTTGTATAGTCCTGCTGGCGCTGAATGTGCCGAATATGACTGGCCATTAATCACTCCCGACGGTAAACATGACGGCGCCCTTGAAATTGTGGACACCATTAGATGGGTTTGCGAAGATCATCCAGAAATTAAGAAAGCTATGGAACTGAATGTATTGAATGGTTATAACACGAAATCATATGATAGTATGAAAACATTGTGCGATAAATACAATAAAGTAATAGTTGGAGCATTACAACTATGGAAAGGTACGAGTATTACCAGCAGTAGAACGGCGTCACACGCCAGCAATGGATTGCTTAAGCACATCATACAACAAGTTTACAACTATAGTGTCACTGATCCCGACAAACTTAATCAATACGAACCATTCTCGCCAGAAGTTTATGGCGAAACATCATTCGAGTTTATATCCCAAATGATTAATGAAATTGAATTAAATAGTGACGACATATTTGTTGATTTGGGCAGTGGTGTCGGACAAGTCATTCTTCAAGTGGTGGCCAGTACTAAATGTCGATTATGTATTGGCATCGAAAAAGCGGATGTTCCAGCTTTATATGCCGAAAGTATGCATACAAGATTCAAATTTTGGATGAAATGGTATGGGAAAAAATATGGAGAGTACAAGCTATTGAAAGGAGATTTCTTTCATGACGATCATCGAGAAATTATCAACAGTGCCACGTAATTGCCATTTTAGTCATTACCGTTATCAGTAAATATTACTATTGTGTTTTTTTTTGTGGATATTTTAGGTTTATATTTGTAAATAATTTTGCTTTTGGACCAAACGTTGATCATATGCTGAAACAGCGATTCGCTGACATGAAAGATGGTGCCAAAATAGTATCGTCAAAAGCATTTTGTTCTCTCAATTTTCGAATTACTGATCGCAATTTAAGCGGTATTTTATTCAATTAATTATATATAAAACAATTATTCAATTCAATTGATTTAATTACCGTATTATTTGTAGATATTGGAACTATTATGCACGTTAAAGAAATTCAACCAAAAAAAGGTTCGGTTTCGTGGAGTGCGAAACCTGTCTCATATTATCTCCATGTTATTGATAGAACTAAATTGGAAAAATATTTTGAAAAATTGAAAAATCCTCGAATTAAGGGCATAGAAGATGATATGAGACAGTCGTCACACCGACACAAGTCGCGGAAGTCAACAACAAAAATAGATAATAATTCGATGAATAGTAATGGAAGTACAGATTCATCATCAAGTGATTCAAAAGATACAAGAGATGAATCGCAGATATTTCCAAAATGGACTCGTAAAGCATGGTCGGAATGGTGCAATAATAATAATTCAAATTCACAGATGAATGGTAGCAATGGTAATGGTAATGGTAGCAGTGGTAGTGGTAGTGGTAGTGTTAGCGGTAGTGTTAGTGGCAGTAATAGCAATGGTAGTGATCATGATAGCAATGAGGAGACAGAAAACATGAACATCTCAGCGCATAAAAGAAAGTATAACAAAGTGGGTCGACCACGAAAGTATCCGTTAGGTGTTAGCGATGCAATCAAACGAGCAAAGCGTAAGACTCAACTAATTGAACAACAACCAGGTGCTGGTAAACGTCCAGGAAGACCACGAAAGAATGGGATTGGAGGCAAAAAAGCTAAAAAGTCAATCAGTTTTAATGGTCTTGATTTACTTCATGCACAAACTGTTTTAAGTATATCATCGTCTTCTGGTGTTAGGCTTGAGCCATCAAAAGGATGCATAGATCAGAAATTGGACACAACGACCAAAGTTACCACAGTGCCTAATATTGTAATTAGAGATACATCGCTATTTTCTGTATCGCCTGATCTCTCCTCTTTGCTGGAAACTTGGAAGCAACAAATATTACAGTTCATTACGTACATGCAAACACCTCAGCACAAAGATTTGCTTAAACAGCAAATTGATGATGAAAAGGTAACTAACATAAGCTTATACTGTAAATACATGTATTAGTTTATTGTTTTTTATTAAATAATTCCCATTTATTTCCATACAGCGACGAAATCTTGAATTAATAACACAATTAAGTTACTTAGAAAAGCACATCAAAGCATTATTAGAGAAAGGTGTAAACTTATTAAAAGTTCGACTCATTGAGTTGGGAATAAAAGCTGCCACATCTCATGAATTACTTAAAAAAGCTAAAGAAATAGTTGCTCATAATAAAGATTTGCAGGTACAAGAAACCAGTCTGCAAAATCAGATCAATTTTTTAGAATCTGAAAACAATAAACTTACTAATGTTAGTAATAAGAATCGAATGGATTCAATTAATTCATTTAATTCAAATGGATTAATCAATAAAAAGAATAATATATTAACTGAACTGAACGCTATGTTTGAACAAAAGAAACATTTGACATCTAAAGTTTGTCAATTAGAAAATGAAGTACTTTTTCTGGAGAAATCGAATTTAATTGCGCCGAATCATCCGAATCATCGACAATCGTTGTTGAAAGATTCAAATTCAAATTCAAAATATAATTCAATTAAATTTCCTAATATTAATATGGAAGAGCGAATCAAAACAATGATAATCGCAGCATTGAATGAAAAGAATACCAACAACAATGCCAACCAAACCAACCCCAGTCAACATGTATATGATTCAACAAAATACATTAATAATAATACGCTTAATACTGATAACGTTAACGTTAACGTTAATATGTTTAATGGAAAAATTAAACATAAGAAAAAGTGTGAAATTATGTTCAATAACAACAATAAGTCAGATATGTCTATGAATAAATGTGATGATAGGAATAGAAAAACTAATCATTTAATAAAAAATGAAAGCAATTGTGCCTTTAGTGATGATGATGAATATAAAGCGCAAATTCCATCAAATAGACGACACAGCGATAAAAGTGAGAAAAACGAGAAAATAGTGGAAAAGAAGCCATTGGTTATGACTTTGAAAATTGATAGAAAAGACAATAGCGCTTCAGTTAAAGAAAGTAATCACAAAGTTAGTGATCATTATGAACATTCAACCAACAATCACAGTCAACAACAACATCATCATTCAAAAAATAAACGAAAAATAAGTGATGATGAAAATCATTTGAATAAGAAAAAGTAAGTTTTAAGAAATAGTTTGGATATTTTAAAATAAATTTGTTTAATTGAATTTGAATTTTCAGGTCAATTAAGTCACCATCTCATAAAATATCATCAGTTTTAGAGAATGGAATTGTTGGTAATAATTACAATGAAAAATTGATTGTTTCAACAATTGACAACAAAAAGACTGACAATTGTAAGTACTATTTAATCTGATAATACTTTAGTGATTTAGATATAAGTTATTACAAAAACAAATATCTTTAAACAAATATAATCGATAATCTAATTTTTTAAGGTAAATAGAAAATTAAAGTAAAAACAAGAGAGTAATTTATTAATTAGTATATAAGTTATTATTATAGTTGTATACCATTTATATCGTATGTATAAGATGATAATTTCTCAATAACTTTAGCTAAATTTCAATACAACTTATCGTTCATTCGTAATATAAAATAAGATTATATAGTTATTAATTCAGATATTTATTAACGGATTAATGGGTATATGTTTTTTAATTTACAGATAATAATAAAGAAATGTTGACGAGTTCTATAAATGGTGTAATACATAATGGAAAACATAAATGGCAAGAAAAAATCAATAGCAGATTTGATAAAATAGTGGCATTAGTAACACAAAATCAAAATGAAAACAATGAACCAAAACCAAAACCGATTGACATCCAAGTGAAGAATATTAGTGATAAAATTTCATTTGAAAATTATTTAGGAAATAATAATGTTCATCACAAATATAAGAAGTGGTTATCGTCGGACTCATCACCAGTGACTCATCACCGGAATCACAGTGAATTGAGCACACAGTCTCGTATGGCCATAACCTCGTCATCACAGAAAGTATGTGACATTTATCAGATAAAGTCACCGCTAGACACAGACACTCCTCCTCGAACTCCTTCGCCATCGATATCAATAGAGCGACCATTAACGCCACACACACCACATACTCCTACACCAACGCCAACACCAACACCATTGATGACTACAGGTCTAGTATCGCCTGCATGTTCAACGTCATCGAAAGGATCGAGTGTTGATTCTCACAGTTCAAAACGTGTGACTTTGTCTCAATCTTCGTCTAAGTCTCACAACAAATGCCAATCATCACAATCGATGCACAATCGTTCCAAGCATGGAATCACTGCCAATAATAATAATTATAATTGCCCGGTGTCTCACTTGTCTCACTCGTCTCAATCATCGTTATCATCATTATATGGTTCACTAAGTGAACCTAACGTTAACGTTAATATTTCAAATAAATGTGTTTCGCGTTCACAACCTTTTATGTGTAATTATTCGTTGGAATCAAATCAACGGCATTCCAATTATTCCAATGCTTGTCCAGTGAATGTTGAATATAATCATGAATTAGACAATAATACAGCTAAAGCTAACGTTAATAACAACAATATAACACAACAACAACAACAACAACAACAATATCAATATAATAGAATTTGTAATTCTAATTCCACTTTAGCACAATTAATTCATCATCCGTTATACTCAGTGGCGCAACACCAACATCAACAACAACAACATTCAGCATCTAATGCATCATTAATTAATCAATATCCGACCACAAACCAAATTCGTGCCCAAATGAACGGTCAAAGTTCAAATTCGAATTCAATATTACAGTATGGACAGCAACAAAAATTATTGAGACCAAGTAGATTAGATGCTGTGATTAGAAAAGATAGTAATCTTGTCTAATATGATGTCAATTGGTATGATATTAACAGTAGTTATTAACATTACTGTAACTTATTAACATAAACACTAATCACTTGAATTCAATTAATAATTAGCTCAGATTCACTGAAACTGCCATTTGAGATCAATTTGATGACATCGGACAATGTTATTATTATTATTATAATTATTATTAGATCATTATATTCTATATTCTACCTCAATATAAGTAAACTGATAGCAGATTGAGTTTGACTTACGAGTTAGCAGATGTTATTGACATGTATTCAAAGCAAAGCACTGCCATTTTGCCATTTGTTATTATCAATAATTATATTATAACTTATTTTAAATGTTTTTAATCAGATTCTAGTAATTAACAATTAATTGGTGATGTTATTCTATTGTCTATATTATTGAAGGATTTATGGATTTTTATTAAAATGAGATATCAATTGTTATGGTTTACGATTAGCTGTGCTCTAAAGTACAAAATTCAATAAATACTGTACAGATAATGATGGTATTGATATTGATATTGATATTGATATGATATGATATCGCGCTATAGATTAGATGCAAATACAAATACAGTACATATACAAATACTGATTATGAATGTAACCCAAACATACAATTGTAGACAATTGTGAATTGATTATTGATTGGCTTCATTTTTTATATAACTTTATATCTAATATATTACAGTAATATATATACCGTATAACTAATAATTAATTGCTAATTAGTTAATTCTAATATTTATCCATATTTAAGTCATTAGTTTTATATAAATGCTATCACAAGCCAGGAGTATATGATCTCTTTGCTAATGACTGCCAGCTTTTAATTAATATCAATTATTCATGTTTTCTCAATTTATTATTATTATATCTTTTAATTAGTTTTCCAATCAAAGCGGTTATTATTTCATTGAATAAATATTCTTTAAAAATCAATTGTATAATAATTACCACTAAATATATTGAAATTTATTTATTTATTATTATTATTTAATTAAAATGTTAAAAATTTTATGTGTGCTTGAATTTACAAAATTTCTTGTTTACAAAATTTTATATTTTAGTTTTAATCAAACGTGTATTTTTGAATTAAAATCGAATAAGAATTCTAAATATTTATTTCAATACTTTAATGACTGCTTTATAGCGTGTTTATAGAACTTGTTTATAATCGACTAATCAATCCAATTAAAGACAATAAAATGTCTATAAATACTGTAAATTGTCCGTAACTTTTAGTGATACGGGTATAATATTTAAATGTAAATTTTGGGGACTGTATATTATTATATATTATATGGTCATTAATGTTAATTTTTTGGGTCAGATATTTGTTGAAAAATAGTGTTTTGTGTACAGAAGATTTTCTTTTATTTAATTTCTATATTTTAATATATAGTTTTATATTAAATGTTAAAAAACTAGTTTTGTTTCATCAATTTAGGTTTAAAGTCTTTCTTTCTTTTTTGGTTGAAATTGATTTAAATATTGTATATATTAAATCTATAAAATTTTAATCATAACGGATTGAGAGCACAATTGATTAATTATAACAATAATTTCTATACACTGCCAATCGATTTAACTCAGCTGTGGCTCATTTATCAGTTAATTGTAAAAAATGTATTGTTAATATGAAATATTAATATGTAATTTATGTTATAAACACGTCTTTCTTAATTTATTGAATTTTTCATTAAAATGTATTATTACCAACAAATGTTCATTTATTTAGCAAACTCACCAATTTATTGGGTTTAGCTTTTTAAAGCTTTTCTGATACATTTTTTTTGGAAACCGATGCAAGTAATTCGTTAATTTAATTATTCAAACTCAACTTAAACTAGTTGTGCACATTAGTGATTGAAAATATTAGAATATTCCGCACCACTAACGTTCCACTTTATGGTAAAAAAATAAAACAGATCCCTTTAACGTTTCATTATCAATATCTTTTTCAATTCTAGTCATTAACTAATTACACTAATACAAATCTAATATATTTACATAGACATTCTAATTTTTCAAAAAATTTAATTTTCCAATCAATAAAATTTAAACCTTAATAACATTATAATTATAAATTGCATTTAATTGTTTTTTACCTGACTTTGAAAAATTCAGATATATTGATTTGATTATGTCCGTCTGGCTGTCCGTCGGGTGAGCAGACTCTTATGCTAATTATGAGATTTTGATCTTTCTACTAATAAAGGGATTTTACCAATTTCTTATGCTAATTAACAGATTTGAAGGTCAAAAAAGGACAAAATAAAGAGCAAAAATACAAAAAAGTATACTCAAAGTTGGCATTAAAGGCGTGTTAAAGTTGCCAAAATTCCGGGAAAATAAGCAAAAATCTGTGAAAAATACGCGAAATTACACAAAAATGGCCAAAATTTAGGTTAAAAATTGAGTGGCATATGACGATTTTGATGTAAAACTATCAAATTTCAGGCTAAAAATAGCCAAATAGACCTATAAAATTGCCAAAATGAACAAATTCAGGCTAAAAATACTAAAATTTGATTTTAATATTTAAAGTGGCATATGCCGCTATTTCCAGGAATATTTTTAGCTTTTTTTTTAAAAAAGGCGAGCTTATGGATTTGACCATGTCTGTCTGTCTGTCCGTCCGTATGTTCGCAGTATTATATTATATGGATTTCACCTATTTTATATATTTATAATGGGGTTTGGAGTTTCGTCATCTTGGCTAAAAAACTAATAGGAAAAAGTGAGCTCTCCATGAATGTGTCGTTCTTGCTTAAGCTAAAATTGATGAAAAATCAATTCAAAATAAGCAAAATTGGGCAAAACTGACTAATAATAATTATCAAACTTGAATGGCATATGCCGTTTTTTTGTAGTGAATACAGGAATTAGACTGAAATTAGCAAAATATTACCAAAAAAAACTGTCCAAAATGGGCAAAAATAGGCTAGAATCACAATATTTTATTAATATTCAAAGAGGAATATTCCATTTTTGGTGTAAAAATAGTGTTTTACAGTCTCAAAATAGTCGAAAATTTTAGTCGAAATAGGGAAAACTCTGCAAAAATGTCAAAAATCATTAAATATAAAAGTGGCAAATGCCGCTAATAAGCGATAATAATGTTATATGTATATGATTTCATTTCATCTGCTTTTGCATAATGTTTATATTATATCAAAATATATAAAATAATGGTTGGGAGCAATTGAAAAAAGCAAGCGATCATAAACTATCTAAAATTTAAATTGCAAAGTCAAATATTATGACCGTATCGGTATTGTTTTTGATATAAAGACCTCATTATATCAACGCTTTATTTATAAGATTTTATGTGATTTTCCGAAACTATCATGTTAGCTCATTATAAGCTAACTTATTGTGGATGCTTTTCGATTTATAATTTTATGTTTAAGATATGCCCAAACACAATAATCGCAATGAGCTGCATTCGGAATGTTCGGCATCCGCGGAATTGGCGTTATGTATTGAATTTAGTTGTCATTAAAGAAACTAAGTGTCTATTTTGAAAAATGAAAGGCACTAAGTATTGATGGAACAAATAGTTACCATTTGGGTATATTTTAGGCTCGTTTTCCTTAATAGGCGGCTAAAAACTTTGTCAATATAATAGTCAGAGTTAATCTTTGCTCGGATTCAACAAATCTTAAAATGGTCACTCCATTTGAAGATAATCTCTCCCAAGCCATGACACTTTTTGGATGAGTCATTATTGAATACTTCATAACTTGCTCTCGTTTTGGCACAACTTATATTTTTGAAACCTGGCTATTCTAAGAAAATTAACTAAATAAAACCAGGCTTCATCAGTTGTGACGACATTTTCCAACTGTCACGTCGCAAAAGTCAGTAAATTGTCCACACGATCGTTTGTACCTTTCCCTTCATTTTTCCGTAATTAGGTTTAACAATAATTTTAGGTTTAATTATATTTTTTGTAACTATTGACCTGATAACTGACTTTTATACAGTTTCCATCGATTCTTGAATGGTAGGCTTGATGTTTGTGGCAATTTTTTTCATTTTGTTTTAACAAACAACTTTTGCCCCCATGATTTGTTGCCTAACTTTATATCATTTTCTGTCGAATTTCGAATTCTTGATATTAATTTAAGTGTTTCATTGATATTTTTATTTTTATAAAATTTTCATATGCTCATTTTAAATTTAAAAATAGTCGAATTTGACTGATAAGTTCGGGTGATTTTTTGATAAAACTATAACTGTTTACACAAAAAGTTATAAATCTCAAATGTTTGATATAATATATAAAACGAAAACATTGGTCAAGTAATTATTTAGTTACAAGAATTTAAAAATGATATAATTAACTTTTTTTGTAATACTTGTATTATATTTAACATTGTATGTCAGTTGTGATTTAACTGGTATGGCTTGTTGAACATATTCTGTATTTGTGCATTCTCTTGTTAACGCGTTCAATCTCTGTCCACATTGATATCTTCAATATACGATATCTTCAATCTGCTTGTTATTCGTTGCTTAACATACAGTTTTGTACATAATTGATTTATTATGGGTCGAATACACTCAAGTGGTAGTTATTGTTATAAAGTCCTGTGAGTATTTTTCTCCATTAGTCTGCAAATTGTTAACTCTACCACAATTTCAATTTAGTTCATAAACAAAATTAGACACAAAATTTTGATCACTTTGAAAATAATTATTTGGATTTTTTAAAGAAAATATTTTTAGTAAATAAAGAAAATATTTCTTTACATTATTATATGGAAAATGTAAGTGAAATTTTATAGTTGATAATTTGTTCAGTTTCATTATTTCAATTCTAGTTTGTTTATTGTAATAATTAATCATAGAGGGTAATTATTTTTGATCATATAGTTTATAATAGTATTAACTTGCTCGATTTATAGTATCCATTTGAATCCGTTTGATTGCTCTATAAGAAAGCGATCTAATTTAATAAGTTTTGAGTGTAAATTGGTTTGTATTAGGTAATTATGTTTTTAAACTGTTTTATAAGGGTTATTTTCCATCACTATTTTTAAAATGGATTGTAATGATTTTGCTTGAGAACAAAAATTTAAGGTTTTTACTGGTTAGGAAAAAATCAACCCTTTTTGAACATTTATTTTTTAAATAATTGAATATTATCTTAGTTTACAAATCTATAGGTTCCATAATAATGGGCCAAAATTATCGACTATTGATAATCCATATATTTTTGACAATAGAATTTTTGATTTGTAAATTAGTCACAAAATAAAAAGTTTGATCTTAAGAAATGTATGTAAATTGATTGTAAATTTAATTTTCAATCATCATTTTATTAAGTTTTATACAGATGTTGAAACAATTGCTGAAACATCAAACTATTATTGAGAAATGGCTCTAAATGTTTAATAGGTTCAAAACTCATTCATTATAAGACTTATGCAAATTATTGATTACTTTTAAATTGTATATAGTTTAAACAATTATATTCTGGATTTTATTAGACTTATGACTGTTTTAAAGATAGTTAACTGATAAAAATTATAGAGTAATAAATCTGTATTAATAAATAAATTGACAAAAATGCTTTATGATAGTATTGAACGATTGCAATATCGCATAAATAACGGTACAATAATTTTCTTATAACTGATTTCTAATTTCATAAACATTATCGATGGAATTAGGACAAAACACGAGTTAAATACTACAGATGCTGTGATCGTTGGCTTTAGTCTAAAAAACGCGAATTATCGCAAACTGTTTATCGGATCTAATGACTAGTAGTACGATGGAAAATATACCTCATTTGAATCCAATATTAGCTAAATCTTAGATGTGTTAATTATTGCACAATTAAACAAACCGTTATAATAGGTTCAAACGTATCCAATATAAAAGAAACAGATTTAATAGTTTAATTGCATTGTTACTAAATTTGATAGCTTAAAGTGACAGAATTAAAAAAATCTAATCATAATCTCCCACTAATTCTCAGGGAAATATTTATTGATGTTAGATATGTTTAGATTAAATGCTATATAAATCTAACAACAAAATTATAAAACTCGAGAAGTGCATGCATTGACAACTTATTTTAGAAAAAAGTAATTTATTGGATATAATTGTTGGCATTTCTTCAATTAATTGAGTGCAAACTATAAGTTGACAACTGGTTGCTAATTTCGAAAATTTCGAAAACTATATTGAATGCGAAATTAATCATTTGTTAAGTTTGTTGAAAATTATAAAGGAAAGAACAAAAAAAATTACTAATTTATGCAAAAATTTTTGATAATACTACGTTAAGATTAATATTTTATTAAGTGTTATTTGTATTAATAACTCTGGATGGCATCAAACATTGTCACCACATGCCGAATGAATGTTAATTCTAGGAGTTTCTGTGGGGAAATTGTCGGCAAATCAACTGAAAGCGGCCGAAGACATACCGTTAGGGAAAAGACGGGTTGTGGCAAATTATTATTTACTCCCATAACTTTGAGTACATGAAGCGGGAATTAGGCCCAAAATTAACCAAACTTCTCATCAAAAATACTACAGTGGTCTAAACTTCACCATATTTTGCCAACAAATGGCGTTTTGTAGTTTCAGCGAAGAAAAAAAAGTTTAATTTATACGGTACTTATGGATGACAATTCTATTAACATGACATCAGCAAAGAACCCTTCCGGAGCGCTATTGGATGTGATTCGGTGATTGTCAAGTAGGCTTCGGTTATAACGGCAGAACCGAAATATTACTGTCTTCTCGGAGTCACAGGTAGTGATGATGGTTTAGAGCCTGAGAGCCTCTGGAGCCTGAACCTCTAGCTCGGAGCCGGGCTCAGGTTCTTAATTTTGGATGAGACCAGGGTTCGAGGCTCAGGTTCTGCTTACGAGAGCCTGGAGCCTATGGATAAATGCTATAACTTTCAAAAATTAACAATAATAACATTTCTAACGAATATTTTACAATTTAATATTACTCATTTTCGTAAAACTTGAATTTTTATAATTATTTGCGAAATAAAAATTACATTGATAATAAAATATGCCACATCAAACTAAAAAATGTAAAGTAAAATGGCATTTGGTATTTGTCGTGAACATTTTTTTATTACTCATCTGTGGTGCAATATATAAAGGGACGCTCGAAGCTCGGGCTCAGGCTCTAATTTTATTTGAGGCTCGATTTTCAGGTTCTTATAGGGAGGCTAAGGTTCCAGCCGGAGCCTCTAGAACCTGAGCCTCATCATCACTAGTCACAGGAATGTGTTAAGATTCCACACTTTTACGATTTGGCGAAGACTGCGGATATTTCAAAATTACAACGCGTCTATACACGCGTCCCGTTTTACTCGCGGCTTGTTTTCAGCCAAAGTATGCGGGTTTTGGATCAGATAACACCGATATAAAAGTTTTTACGCGACTAATTGTGCTTTCTTTTCTAATGAATATAAGATAAATTGGCTACGCTGCTGCATAAAGCTTTTTTTAGCTCACTTTGTATAGACAAAGGCGAGCTTATGGATTTGAGTATGTCCGTCCGTCCGTCTGTCCTCCTGTCCGCAGTCTTAGATATATTTAGAGATTTCTTAGTTTATTAAAAGAATTTGCATTTTGAAGTCTTGGCTTAGATACTTATACATTTGTGATATACACTAAGTATTAATATAAGAAAAGTGAGCTCTATGAATGTGTCGTTCTTGTTTGTTTATTAGCTTACTTTAAATAGTCGAAGTCTAACTAATGGATTAACAGTTTATAGCAAATTTGTTCAGTTTGTGTCACTCAATTCTATTGTTCACTCATTTTTACTCATAGCGTATAAATGGCTATTAGGGTACACAAAGAATTTACACATAGCGTAAACGAAATAAGAATCAATATTCAAAATGCTCTGATTCTAATTATATTGTTGTCTAATAATTTGGACTTTTTTCCTTTTTAAAATAACGAAATTTTTTATACCCAAGTATCGTTGTAAAAATGAATGATATATTTAATTTAATTGTTTTTATTTGGGTACATTAAAGAATATTACTATTTGCAAAAATAATACTGAATATTGAATATACAACAAGAACGGCACATTCATAGAGATTTCACTTTTTTATATATTTAAATAAACTTATAAGTTTTTTGGCTCAATTTTTTTAAAAATGCGAGCTTATGGATTTGAAAAAATGTCTATCCGTCCGTCCGTGCGTTCGCAGTCTTATTATAGTTAATAGATTTTGACCTTTTTTATGTTAAGAAAGGGAATTGATATCTTGAAAACAGATTAATTTATTACAGTATGCATTAACCTAAGAAAAAGTAAGCTATCTATGAATGTGTTGCTTTTGTTTAATAAAAACTTTATTAATAAATAATCTTCAGTTTTCTAACATGTCAAAATTAACAAATATAAAATACGTAATAAATTCATTGGTCGTGTTAGTGCGGACATACTGGCGGACGGAAAAATAGACTAACAGACTCTAGTTTTTGAAACCCGTTACGCGGGAAAAAAACATTTTATTTCTTTAATTCGCTCAAAACAATCAGTAATAACCAGTTTTTGCCTTATAGCCCGTATAAAGTTTAATATTGTTAATATAATCTTAAAATATTGTTTTATTGTTGAATCTCAAATGTACAGGGTGTCCCAGAGGGGGGCTGTAGGGGGATTACCCCCCCCCCAAGAACTATCAAAAAGTTGACCCCCTAAAAAATGAAAAGTGGCAACTCTATGGGGAAAACAAGAACGGTACATTCATAGAGAGCTCACTTTTTCTTAGGATAATGTACAATTTTTATGGATAGTGCAATCAGATATTGGCACTATTCTATACTTTCTTATTTTGCCTTATAGTTTTCAGTAATAGTTAACAATTTTTCAAGAATCTATCGCTGCGAACGTACGGACAGACGGACAGACGGACGGACATGGTCAAATCCATAAGCTCGCCTTTTTTTAAAAAAGTGAGCTAAAAAATATTTTAATGCTTTTTTGACCGATGGGAGAAATATTGTCGCTTAAATCCGAGTAGTTTGACCCCCCTCCTAAAATTTTGAAAAGTCGGAAAGTAACCTCCCCCCAGACCAACAGTCTGGGACACCCTGCAAATGTATTATTAATAGAAACAACAAATGCTCTTTATTAGTTAACATTGTTAGGTAATAAAAGTGAAAATATTAATACATTTTTAACTCTAAACTCGCTCACAACGATAAGCAATATTCAATTTAATGCTAATATCGCCAGTACAACGCTTTATAGATTATTCAATTGTTGATTATCACTTTAATTTTCTCGTGTAGTTCAAGACTGTTCTATAACGCTTAAAATTTTTTATATATTGTTAGTTATTTATTTGATTTCATATACAATTTGTAAAAAATTGCTCAAAAATGCTAAATTAAATAACCGGTTAACTTGGCTTTTATTTATAATTTAACCATTCAAGAATATCTTTAATTTAAACTCACCTCATAACCGGTTAACCGGTTATGTTAATAGTTAAGCGGCTAAAATTTGCATCTATGTCAGATTATAAACTTTCATAAGTATAATTTTATGCCTATAACTAACTTAGCATATTAACATAATTAGACTGTTAACGAGTTATACTGATACGGTCATAATATCTGACTTTGTAAAGTTAGGTTCAGTTAGTATTTTGTCGCTCCCATTAGTTTATATTATTATTCATAAAGTTGAATTTTTACTTATAATTTCGGATTTTTACATAAAATAAGCCAATAATCAATTCTATTTTTACCCTATTTTTAGAATTATAGTCTTCATAGTTACTATGAAAACGGAATATCCCATTCAGGTGTTCACTAATTTTGACTGTTTTTGACATTTTTAAGACTTTTAATATAAAATCGGGAGATCCGGTTCCCAATTTCAACCTAATTTTGATAATTTTTGCCTTATGTTTTCCCATTTTTATCTGTTTTATGCCTATTTTTACCCAATTTTGACCAAGTTTGTGGTCTTTTTTTCACCATTTTTATGCCTATTTTTGACAAAATTTTTGGCCTTATTGACATTGAAAATACCTATATTAAAATAATAAATCGCTTAAAATCCCTTATTTAGAATAAGGAATCGCTTAAAATCGCTTAATTAACATAAGAAATTGGTAAATTCCCTTTATTAAAATAAATATCAAAATCCCTTAATTAGAATGAGTGCAAACGGACAGACGGACGGATAAAACCAAATCCATATATCTGTCTACAAAGTCAGATAAAAAAAAGGAATCTCCCATTCTAAAAAAGCGGAATCACACATTAAAAAACGGAATCTTTCATTCTAAAAACGAAATCAATATTCTAAAAAACCAGAATCTCCCATTCTAAAAAAGGGAATCTCATATTCTGAAAAACAGAATCTCCCATTCTGAAAAAACGTAATATAGGTAAAAAATTCCTTTATTAAAGTAAAGATAAAATTCCCTTAATTAGAATAAGAGTACGGACAGACAGACAGACAGACAGAATTGTCAAATCCATATATCTGTCAAAGTCAGATAAAAAAGTCAACAGACGGACAGACAACATAATTTCAACTAAATTCCTGTCGATTATTTTCTTAAGACAAGAGTTGCATAAACGCCAACTTTGTCAATTGTTCTCAGTTTTACTTACAAATTTATCATCACGATTATTTCTTTTTCTGCGATACTGTTTGTTGAAAAACTATCCATATTTTCTCATGACAAAGTGTTATTTATTTGGCAAATCTTTTGTATTTTTTGTTCTATTACTCAAATGATTTTCAACATTTTTTGAGTGGTCTAACTTGTAGTACATTTATTTTCTTTTTCCATTTATGTTAAAGTTTATTCTATTCAAAGTTAGAATCAGTGTGACTGTTATGTTATAATTACAGAGATAAATCATCTATTTTAAGATATTTATCAATTTATGATAATCTTCTCTATTTGACACATTTAATTAGTATAAAATAAAGTTGATATTAGTCTTAAGCGAAGCATTTCTTAATAAAATATGTTGTGATTTTGCGAAAATTTTGATCAAATTTTACCCCATTTTTGTTCGTTTTTGCCAGAGGTTGGACAATTTTTAGCCTTGAAAAAAGTCTACATCAATACAAACACACACATACATATATGTCAAATCCAATAGCTCTACTTTTTAAAGTGAGCTATAAATTATTCGTTAGATTTAACAATTATAATTAATGTTTCACTTTAAACAAATGGATCGCGAAAAATATATTTAAAGAAATATAGGTCATAATAGGAATAATTTTGAAAATAATCTGATCTAAACAATGCTGGTTTAATCTTAAAATAATATCGCATATTTGCTAAAAATAAAGATATTTAATCATAAAACATAATTAAACCAATAAAAAATATTAATTGGCATTGTGATCAATAAAAATAAAAATTACCAACAAAACGCATTATTTTTATTTATGATGATTTTATAAAAAAAAATCATAAATGTTTAAATCTAAGAGCATTCTATTGTTAGCATCTATTTATTTTTCATGCCACGAAGTGTTGTCGCAAATCAATAACGATGTTTATATACCATCGCAATCCAATTTCCCAATAAACGCTTTCTACGATTGTGGCCGCAGAATACTCCAAGACAACAGGTATATAATTTGCCGAATGCAGGCATACCAACAATGGTTTTCAGGGAACGTCGACAATGATAGAGTAAAGTTGACGTGTTGTTACAATTGGGATGTTTATGACTGCATGGCTAACGCTGTAGAATATGTGTACGACTATCGCGGCGGCACTTCTTCGTACGATTACGGTAACTTTAACACTAGAAGATACGAGTCAATCATATGCGCGAATTACCCGTACGGTTCTTATAAGTGCCACTTTCCCGTTTGGGCTATTGTGCTCATTGCAATTGTTTCCGTTGGTGCGCTGGTATTAGTTATAGCTACTGGTGTTGTTTGTGTGGTGAAGAAGAGACGAAGTGTCGCATAGTTTATTGTTGTGCTAAACTTGCTTTTCATATAATATGTATTTTCTTAATTAAATATTAATGATTAAATGTTTTTACTTATTTGGTATTTTTAACAGCTCCGTTAATAGTTTTTAATTTTTCTAGTTAAAGGTTAAATGAAAAGTCTGGTCTAGTTTTTAAATGGTTAGTACAAACCATGATTTTCTTTCATGCTATAAGGATGGTGACGAAAATATATTGATAATTCTCGGTAAAACTTCGATATAGTGAACCCTCACGGGGACAATAATTTCGTTCACTATACTAAAGTGTTCACGATACTAAAGTAAATTTATTAATGAAACTCGTAACCGGGAACCGTAGACATGTTCACTATAACGAGTTGTTCACTATATCGAGGTTCACTATAGAGAAGTTTTACTAATTTGTATAATTTTCTGTAATAGACTAAAAACTGTTTTTAACCGAAAAATACAATAACAATTCCAGCGACATATCGCATAGCATACATTTTAATTACAGTAAAAGTCGAAAGTTTGAAGTTTAATATGTTGATCTAAAACTCATGACATATACTTCTTTACTAACTTAAACTATTTTAATATTCCAGATTATACTGTCGTAAAATTTTATTTTGAATTTTTGATAATTTTAATACTCGACAATTTAACTTATAAACTGCACAACGTTTCGACTAGACACTTCTAGTATGCATCAGGCAATTTAAAAATAAAATTAAAATTTAAAAATTATGAAACTTTTTTAATGCACAACTAAAATGCACAAAAACTATTGATGAAATTTTTAGTTTTTGTGCATTTTAGTTGTGCATTAAAAAAGTTTCTTAATTTTTAATTTTTAAATTTTAAATTTTAAATTTAAATAATATTTTTAATTTAGAGAGAGAGAGAGAGAGAGAGAGAGAGAGAAACAATGATACATTATTATTAGAGAGTCAAAATATATAAATACCCATTAAAAAATAATGCAAAACAATTAATAAGTCAAGTTTAAACTTCTAAATAAAATAATAAGTATTAAATTTTTAGAATTAAGTAAAAAATATTTGAAAAATGGAATTTAAAAAATTGAATGTGGTTCTAATAATCGCTATTATGGTTTGGTTAGTATTAATTTTTAATTAGTAATAATTTAATAATATGAGTATGAAAACATTTTAAACTGTATTTTAGTAAAGGCTAACAAATACGACAGTAATTATTATTTTAAATAAATTTTCAATCTTTCATTTCAACAACCGTAATTTTTATTTATAATTTCCGTTCATATATCTACATAAATCTTTACCATTGCCATTTAATTCAATAATGGTGACTTCGCAAAATAGGATACTCTATTCTAAACTTTTCATTCAATGAATTTTATAGTAAAAAATGAATGCATTCTCGATTGTTGTTTTGACGAATATCTAAGGATTATTAAAACTGAAAATAATTTATTTAAGCAATTAGAAAAGGGTTAAAATGTTTGTGACGCAATAGTTAATCAATGTTTATAAATATAATGGGCAGAAAACGGGTTTTTGGATACACATACCTTGAATCATACCTTAATATCTTTAGGCTTTGGATTGATCTGTCAAGATCAAGGCAACTCGCGTTTAGCGATATTTGTGTATGACTCGAGTACGTCCGGATGGAGAAGTTTGTTCTGGGATGATGGTTGTGCTTCTGGACAAAGATGCTGCAATTAAACTGCAATAGTTTCATTATTTTTAAGTACAATTTAGTGATTTGTAAATGGTTTTCTAACAGAATGCTGCTATTACTAGTAATTTTGCTATCGTTTTAATACTAAATTCTTATAAATTCTAAGGAACGTTTTTAAATTTTATTATTAAAAATTTATTAAGTTCGAAATATGTGCTAACTATATATTTGTTTGAGTTTAAAAAAATTTTAGCATCAAACAAAATTTTGTAATTAACTGTTCTGTCATATTTGACATGTGCCATGTCATCGATTACGCGAATACACAGTAAAAAGTTGAATGTTAAACGTTTTTAAACTTAAACTTTAATAACATTGTTTTTCAAATGATTCAAAAAATGTTTAAAGACTTAAACTATTAATATTTTATGTGCAAATGTAAACTGAACTAATAATTGTAATAACAAATAATCACTTGAATTGTAGACTCTGTTCAGTGCAGTTGTCTTATTAATAAAAGAAATTTTAATTTTAAATCGTTAGAGATTTATTTATTTTATTTAATTATTTAGAGAATTTATTTAATTAAATCCGTTAGAGGATTGTTCGTTAGAGAACGTTTATATTTAATCCGTTAGAGGATTAGTTAATTGGATTCGTTAGAGAATCACATTATTAGTTAAAGTTTTATTTAAAATAGTTATTGGATTTTACATTCATTGTTACATTCCATATTTTTGTTGTCATCAATCATCGATATATTTGTTCATCATATTTGTTCCGAGACTACCACTGCGAATAGGTTTTGGTAACCCCCGGTGCCACTTAACCGGTCGACTAGCTATCGTTATACCCCACGGTTTGGCACGTTTCATATTTATAATAACATAAATGGTTACAAAACATTTATAACAGTTATTAATATAATTTATGATATCAAGTTATAAGTTCAAACATATTTATATTTAAAATTAATTAATAAAACATAAATAGTTAGGTTTATCTTTCTAATTTTATGCTATTTTATCCTGGAAAATTATTTTTCGACTATTATTTTATTTTAATTATCATTAAAGACGTCAACAACAGGAAAACTCTTTACTTAATGATTAAGAAATATTAAATGCATGCAATATTATAAGTTTAAAATTCCTATGAAA
>JAQIXJ010001428.1:0-20776 GCA_034700185.1 Phthiracarus laevigatus
GGGGTGAAAGTACCACATGGGATAGTATTACCACATGCTGTGATAGTACCACATGCGGAGATATTAACACATGCGGTGATAGTACCAAATGCGGAGATATTAACACATGCGGTGATAAAACCACATGCGATGATAGTACCAGATGCGGTGATAGTACCACATGAGATGATAATAAAACATGCGGTAATAGTAACACATGCGATGATAGTACCACATGCGGTTATAGTACCATATGCGGTGATAGTACCGCATGGGGTGAAAGTACCACATGGGATAATACTACCACATACGGTGATAGTACTACATGCGGTGATATTAACACATGCGGTGATAGTACCGCATGGGGTGAAAGTACCACATGGTATAATATTACCACATACGGTGATTGTACCACATGCGGAGATATTAACACATGCGGTGATAGTACCGCATGGGGTGAAAGTACCACATGGGATAGTATTACCACATGCTGTGATAGTACCACATGCGGAGATATTAACACATGCGGTAATAGTACCACATGGGGTGATATTACCACTTGGAGTGATAGTAACACAAGCGATGATAGTACCACATGCGGTGATAGTACCACATTCGATAATAATAAAACATTCGGTGTTAGTTACAAACGCGATGATAGTACCACATGCGGTGATAGTACCACATGCGGTGATATTAACACATGCGGTGATAGTACCATATGCGGCGATTGTACAATATGGTGTGAAAGCACCAAATGTTGTAGTAATACCACATGCGGTGATACTAACACATGCGATGATTCAACATTATAGAAACAATGAACTGAGGAAAATGTAGATTTTTTCCTAATGCCCAATGGAATTTAGACTTGTCGATAGAATCTTAAATAGGACAATTTAATCTTTCTGGAAAAATAATGCTTTTAGATCTTTCTTTATAGTTTGTTATTCCACCCGCAGAAAAAAAATTTGTTCCTGTGTAATATTAATCACTACAGTTCTTTTGACCTCTAAAAAGCGATGCAAAGTGTTTAAACTAAGCTCCTGATGATACTTGATTATTGTTCCTACCGTAATTAAACGCAAGGCCGTTGATAAATTATCGTTTCAAGTTAGATTATAAGAAATCGCTTCCTAAAAACAATTTCCATCACTTTTTGTCTCTATTGGAACAAAACTTTCTAACACATAGCTAAATTGATTTCTGTCAGAGCGTAAATAGAAATTACTAACAACTTTTTCGTGGTTTTATACTTTTCCTTGTTTTTCGCGAACACTGTTAATAATTTCTTTGTAAAGGTTATCAAAATTGGTGGTTGCCCAAATTAGAATTAGGCGTTCCATAGATTGATATGCATCAGAACTGCAATTAAATAATAAATGAATCAAAAGACATTCAAGAAAGTGCGTTTTGGTAGTCTTTTGTGTCATGTAATGTTGAACTATCAGAGTAAATGTAATAAACATCCGTGTCACTTCCCGATTGGTTATCGGAATTAAAATTTTCGCAGCCCGTGGTTTCTATATCTTCGTAACTGTAGTACTCATCTAAAATCTCTTTATAATCACAGTTGTACAACATTGCATCGCGGTTCTCTTCTTAATATGTTAAATGATTGTTCCATTCACCAATTTGTATTTTAAGATTATGTTTAGATTTAACTCGAGAAAAAGCATTATAAGTACCTTGAATGACAAATATTCCGCAAATATAAAGCTATTACAATATTAAAGATACAATTATATTTAAATAACTCTAAAAAATAAATCAAAAATTAAGCCTAATTATCAGACTCGAATAACAATCGTGTTGCAGTTTATAATTACTCGAAAATGCGTAACTATTGTAAATGTAAATATAACTTGTGAAAATTAAGTTATTAAAAATAAAAGACCCTAAGTGTTTAAAAAATTTATATTTTATTAATTTTAATAATAATTATAATCGTGTTTTTTAGATTTTCCCATGTACTATTAGACATTAATAGTAAAATTTCGAGAACATTATTTAAAAACTCTTTGTAACTTTTAGAAAAATAACTGCAACGTTATCAATTATGATAATTAGAAAAAAAACCAAAAAAATATATACATTATTATAATAAAACAAGAAAGACAAATTCGTAGAGAGCTCACTTTTTATAGTTTTATCTAAGCTTGTACATTTACTTATAATGTGTATTTATAAATTTATTCTACAGTTTTCTATTATATCAAAATTAATTAATATAAAATACGTGCTAAGTTAAGAGGTCGAAATAATGCATACACACGGACGGACAGACGGTAAGACGGACAGGGTCAAATCCATAAGATCTACTTTCTAGAAAGTGAGCTAAAAATATAAAATGAATCATTTTTTTCGATGTTCATTAAGTCATAATTTCTGAACATTCTAGTACATACAATAATCCAACTCGAACCTGAACAATCTCGAACGCAACCTAATTCGAGCTAACTCGATCTCGATCCACTTCGAATCCAAACCAACTGGAACTCGACAAAACTCGAAATCGACAACTAAAACTCAAAACTATCAGAACGCGATCTATCGCACTAATATTATTTTCAACACAAATTGAAAATAACAAATTCATTGTTATCCATGTAGTTGGTAGCTCAGTAAGATAGCTACTGAACTTACTACAGAGATGTAGTGGGTTCGAATCCTATGTGTTCAATGTACATAACATGTTTATCTGTAAAGCAAATTATGTCCTGTTCCTCAGACAAATTTTGCAGTCAGTATGTTAACTTAGCGCTCAGAAGGCAAAGTTATAGTGACTCTTCGGAGTTCCATACATCTCGGTGTGTGCCTCTTCAATGGTTAATAATGTCGGGCTGTATACTAAGATCTGCTTTGCAGTTGCTGGGATGCTGTGGATAATAAACATTTCTAAGTATATTGACTATAATTCGAACACACTAATCCCGCTTACTCGTATCCAAACCCTACCGACAAATCCCGATCTTATTCTGATTTATCCCGAACCCAATTCGACCTAAACCGGTCCCAATCCAATCCAATAAACTTATCCCGGACCCCATCCAATACCACCCGACCTCACCCGACCCAACCCATCCAATACCACCCGACCTTACATGACCCAACCCATCCAATACCACCCGACCTCACATGACCCAACCCATCCAATACCACCCGACCTCACATGACCCAACCCAACCCATCCCGTACCCCACCCGACCCAACCCATCCCGTACCCCACCCGACCCAACCCATCCCGTACCCCACCCGACCCAACCCATTCCGGACCCACCCGACCCAACCCGGATCCCACCAGACCACAGGGATCCCACCATACTACCGGGATTCCACCTACCAAACCTGATCCCACGCGACTCATCCCGGGCCCCACCCGACCTAAACCGGACCCTATTCGACTCATCCTGGACCATACCCGAACCAACCAGGACCCCACCCAATCCCCACCTATCTAAAATGATCAGTTTATCGTATTAATATGTAGTTTTTCCTACCCTATTTTTTAGAAGGGATTTTATCACTTCTATACCCCATGAGATGCACTCTTCTCCTCGAGAACTTCCCTCTTGACCTGAATTCATTGTTATAGGTGTCGGTAGGGCGCTGCGATCAGGGGAGGCGTCTATAAAGGTATCACAGACAGACAGACAGAAATCTTTGAACTATAAATATAGTGATATGAAGCGAACACAGTAAGCGATCGACCATATCGAA
The DNA here is from genome assembly GCA_034700185.1 of Phthiracarus laevigatus. Lineage (NCBI taxonomy): Eukaryota > Metazoa > Arthropoda > Arachnida > Sarcoptiformes > Phthiracaridae > Phthiracarus > Phthiracarus laevigatus. Next base: position 3,700 of record JAQIXJ010001428.1, read on the forward strand.
CTTTATTTAGTCATAAGTAACTTAAGTCAGATATTATAACCGTATCGATATTGTTTGAGTTTGTAATAGACTTTTTTCACAAATTAAAATGTATTTTTATTAGTTACTTAAAATGGTTTAATATTTATTATCATCACAATGATTTCTTATGAATTAAATATAAAAAACAAAATTTTGCGATTGATTATAATAAATGTTGGCAACAGATCGTATTGTTTTTTTCCATCAAATCAATACTAATAGAAAAACCAAAAAACAATTTCTTATCTCATAATAGATTAAAACATTATTCTAATTAAAAATAAGATCGATAATATAGAATAAATGTTGCAAATTATGCAAAATTATTCACCACACAACGAATCGAGTATTCAATTTTTAATCATTTGAAAGGACAAATAATTACGAACAATAATATAAGCGTTTAAAAATATTAAGTTTAATTAGCCACAACTTTTGCACGATTACCATTCGGACGGAATGGTTGAAGCGAACCAATCTCAACAATACAAATGAGCTTTTAAAAAACTAATTGGTTATTAATTGAAAAATACACTAAAACATGATCATCTGACTGTTTTGTAAGTTTAACTCCGCAACCAATTCTATCATATATCATATTTTTAAATATAGGTACACTTTTTACGTCAAATACCAGTTCGAGGAAGTAAGGCAACGGTTCCATTTATGCCATCGTATTAACCACGTTTTAAATTCACATATTCTATTTAAATAATGATTTCCATTAAAACATCGAAAATCTGTTGAGATTAAACTATGGTTGTATTTAATAATTTCATAAATTTATAGAAAAAATCCAAATAATCGCAAATTTAAAATTATATAGTTATTTTAAAAAACTATGAAATCCCTTATACTGTATGTCTATTATAATAGCAATACAAAGAGCCAAATGCATGTATGCTTTGTTAACGAGAGTGAATTTATGATCGCAACTAAAGTCACATTTTATTGATAACTCAAAAGTGAAAAATTCGTTAAATATGCTGTTAATAAGGCGAGTGATGAACAATCGGTCATTAATATACAATTGTATAAGTGGTACTGAGTTAAACTATACGGTAGTATGATATGGTGTTTCCTGAAGTTCACCAATTGTTTAGCACAATGGTGTGCCAGGGGTGTTGGCCCAGGGTAACTCCCCTCCCCAAGAATTCTCAAAAAGCTCACCCCCTACATATGAAAATGAAAAATTCAATGTATTTTTAATGTTTTTTGGCCGATGGCAGAAAAATTGTCGTTTAAATCCGAGTTGTTTGTCACCTGAAAATTTTGAAATGTCAGAAAGTTACCCTCCCCCATGGACAACATTCTCTGGTACACCTGGTTTAGCACAGTTTCGCCATCTTTATGCATACTAATCAGTTTTATAAACACTTTTCGCATTTTCATACTAAGAATTTTTCATAAATTTTATTGATGCACATTTATAAATTTCAGATAAAAAAATTTTAAGATTATAATATAAAGTAATTATGAGTAACATAAGCGTGTAATTATTTGTAGAATCTATTTCATGTATTGTGAACACAAAATTAAATTTATAAATCTTAAGTTTTCTAAATGCATATCCTATCGACATAAAATTATTTTCATTGTATTTCGTTAAAGCGGAATACTATTTAAAACGTTTACGAACGAATTTATCGGTGATTTAGGAATAACTTCTAAATTCAGTTTCGGTGTTAATCCAATAATTTTGTCACATTTATCGCTATCTCTAGTATAGTCACCGCATATCGGTCTCAATGGATCAATTGAAAACTTTTCCAAAAGCAAATCCAATCCATCAATTGCTGACTGTTTGCAAGCATTACTGAAACTTTCGTAACCTCTAACATTGCAATTTTGAAACTCGTAAAAGTTGCTATTAAATCATCACAAAAATAAATAATTTTTGTTAAAAATATATCAAATAATAATACATAATAACGAATAAATATTTATTTCTGGTATAATTCCTTACCAACATATAAGCGGAAATTTGAGCTTATCATTGCCTTTAAGTTTCTCAACGCCAGCAAAACCAAGCGTCAAATTATTCCAACACTTAGCCGTTTGTAGTTTCGCTTCGTTTCCGCATCGACCGAATTGAATGAATTCGTTTGACTTACGGCGAGACTTACAGATATTATTCGTTATTTTTGTGATCGAATATGTCATCAAATTAACAATTTGTTTCGCTAACTTATCCAAACAATTATCGCGGAATTCTTTCACTTCGTTGTTGATTACAACATTATCTCTTAAACACACATTAAACAGTGAAACATTAATTATTTTTCATAATTATAAAAACATTTAAAATTTTAAATAATAATGCGAACAATTACTTGCAAAATTTATTCATTTCATCGCCATTTATTGGGTACTTTCTATCGATCGAACCAAACAAATAAACACGCTGAATGTTTAGATCGAACTCAGCTTCTCGTTCTAAATTGCAGGTTACGTTATTTTGAGCGCTTGTAATGTTGAATATAGTTAGTAATAGCAGTATAATTGAATGCAACATTATTTTGAAAAACGTTAGAACATAATGATAATGAAATGTGCGGGACTCTTGTTAAATAAACTAAAAGGATTTGTAATAACCTTCTAGTTTTCAGGATAATTCATATTTTTGAAACTTAAAAATAAAATAATTTTAATAAAACTTGTATAAATAAGTAATAAAATTTTCCAGAAACAAAATTTACATAAATATTTACTAAAACAAGGTTTTACTGAAAATATAGCTCATTTAACATAAAAAATCCATCCTTTATTGAAAAATTAGTTAATAAAAGCATACGCTTGATCACTTAAAATTATAACATCCTTTTTATGTCATTTGAAAAATATGGTTTAACCTTCAAAATCACTTTAGTAATTACTTTTAAAGCTGTCTTCGGGCTTCAGACAGTGCGTCAAATAATAATTAAGATTGAATTTCAAGATAAACCTTAATTTCGGTTTTTAATTCAATCCAGCGATGACAAAGCTATCAAATTCTTATTTAAACATATAAATACTCGCTTTTATTTAAATGCATAATTCATTTTCGAAAAATTGTTTATGGATATTCCATTTATAAAAACTTTTTTTATGGGATATTGAAAATTGACATTATATGTCTGATATTTCCATGTGTTTGTGTGTCCGTCCCGTATCCTTTTTAATATTAATAATTTTTTTGAGAGTTCAAACCAAAGATGTAGGCGTTAAAAGTTTTTTCCTTGACCTTGAATAGCCTTGATAGTGCTAAATGACTTAAAAAACAATAAAAAAATCTTTATGCATTGGCTTAGCCAATTCCTAGTGTATTCAGTATAAAAGAATGTACACGCAATCGCGTAAAAACATTCAACTCCTTCATCGCTGGTTCAAACTGTTGCACAAAACTCTTAGAAAAATAAGCCATCTTATGTGTGTCCCACTTTTGATTGTTCTAGTAGCAAAGATTTTAACAAGTTTTTTCTTATTTTCGGGTTTCAATAATCTTTTCGACAATTTGTGTTCCGTATTTACTCATCAGATTTGCAAACGAATATTCGAAATTTTGGCTTCAGGTTGAATAATAAATTAATAATTTTCTATTTGAAAGTATACTAATATTTTAAAATTTGGTTGTGTTCTTTTTATAAGTATCATGAAAATTAGTGAAATTTGCAAAATAAAAAAAATGATGTACTGCCGGATCTGTTTCATCGTTTTCCATTCTCATGGAGATTAGTATATTCTATCGTAAACACAACAAGTATAACAATGATGACAGTGAGCACAGACAGTTGCATATTGTTATTTACATTAATTTTTTAATTTTTATTAAAAAAATCAAAACAAAACTAGCTTATTCTGTGTTCGTTCTTGTTTGAAATGCAACTTTTCTATTAGTTTTTAATAAGTTAAAATACTTGGAAACTATAATAGAATTAATTTTATAAATTATGATATTTGAATGCTTTATCATTAGTATTTTTCAAGAATTTTAATTAAAAATTTATGAATTACTAATAATTCTGATGCTATTCTAAATGTTTTTAAATAAATTTACATAAAAACATAAATATGGAATTCTTATCTTATTAAATCAGCTAAAATATTTATCATTAATATTGATTAAGTATTGCTTAAAATTTGGCGAATCATAACAAAAATTTAAATACTCCTTGACTCGCATAATATAATAAAAATTAATTGCATAACTCTAAATACAAATATAACATAACTTTTTTTAAATAATTAATTGGAATCGATTAATCAATTTTACGTTAGCTATGAACAAAAATTTCAAGTTTTCTTCAAAAATAATTAATGCTATGATCATTAAAATAATCTTTATAATTAACCTTAATTTTGGCATAATTATCAAAAACATAAATAAATTTCAAAAATATTAAATGTTACATGCAGTATCAGGTGATTATTTATAACTTGAATTGTTTAAAAACCGCGCTATAAATATTGCCATCTTAAGTATTCTCTTAAAACAACTAGTTTACTAAAAAAATTGACATTCAGGTAAAATTAACATTTAAATGAACTTCCGAGTTTTGAATTATATACACCTTTTTGAAGGTTAAAACTGATTTTAATTAAATAAGAGAGCATATTTAGAAAATAAATCATATGATTATTTTATTATGTAATTCATGATTTTAATTGCATTAAATAAGTTTTTTTAAATAGAAATTACTCTTAAGTTTTAAAAACCAAAATCAATCTCTGTATAGGTTTTAAGCAAAATGAAAATTTAATATTTAAACGAGAGGAAATGTAAAATACAATTGAAATCAAAATAAATATTAAAATAAACATTAAAAGAAAATTGAAAGTAAAAATATCTGCTCCGAATTTCTAATTTATAGAAAGAACCATTAAGAACTTTAAATGATATATAAAATAATCAGAGTTGTTAAGTTTTAATTAAAATATTAATCATCTAACCTACAAACAAAATATAAGTTGGAAATAACTTTTTTGTTTAGAAATTAAAAAAGTAAAAATAAGTACATGTAGAAGCATGATTTTGGAAATTTTTTTAAATAAAATATACATTATATTTTTTTAAGTTTTTCCAAGAATACTAAGTAAGTGCATTTAGAAAGATTTTGCTTAACTTAAATTTTTTTTGTGAGCAACTATCAAAAAAGGGTAGATAATGAAAGACATAATCAAAACTAACCCTATATGTATTGATCGATCTGAGGGGTTCAGAGACCCTTAGACTGCTAACGCCATTATCTTGCGCATTGGAGTCAGTTAAGAGTTTTATTAAATAAAAGCGCATATTCTGGGATACCTGACGTAAAAATCAATACTAGAATATTCTTTACTTTTTTAAATCTAAGTGCCGGTGCACACCAATTAAATAGTTACAACTCAGAACATCTAAATTTTAGGCTACTCCTCCTTTATAAGTCCAAGCACATTGTCATTTTCTTCAGAGAGACCTTATTGCTGGTTCTCTTTCCCTTATGTCTGGAACTCTAATTTGTAATCGTCTCAACTATTTTGTAATCCTCGCTATTGTTTAAGATTATTAAATAAATAATTTGTTGAGTTTAAACAAGTGCGTAAAAGCCATTTAATAATTCTATTCACGTTTCGATTATTCAAACCCATGACCTGAATTGGTCATCTGGCGACTGAAAAACCAAAATTGGAACCGATTCTGTTCTATCGAAAATCTGTTAACCTTACAATATGCCAATATTATGAAGATATTATAAAAATCTAACAGCAATTTAAATTAGAAAATATTGAAATTAAATTCAAAATAACGTTAGTCAATAAATTTTTATTTAGTTAATAATGTGTTACGTAAATAGTAGAAAAAATTATTGAACAATGCTACCGCTATGTCACATTGTATTTGATTATTACAAAACTAATATTTTGTAAAATGAACTGCGTCTTCCCTTAACTATATATACACTATGATCCTGATCTACTGTATGATCCACGGTATTATCCACAAAAAGGGTTGATAAAATTCAAAATTTTTTTATTTCCAGAATTATTAACAACATAAATTTCAATATACATATTTAGTTTAAATAAAGTGTAATAAGTAAATTTGAAAAAATTAAAAAAACTATTCACATAAAAATTTTTAAAAAACATTGGGAATAGGAAAGTGATCATGAAAACTTAATTATCAAGTTTCAATTTTTTCAAATGTTTAGAGTCGATAAATTTTAATGATAAGCATTGTTAGTACAAAAATGTTAGATCAAATAATATGCAAATAAAAAAGTTGATTTAATAATCAGATCAACATTTTAATTGAGCGGAATACTATTCAAAACATCAATAAACTGCAAAATCGGTGAATGTCTGGTAACCTGTATTGTAGGCGTTGGCGTGAGTCCAATGATTTTGTCGCACTTATCGCTCTCGAATACATAGTCACCGCATAAAGCGGCGAGCACTTCCAGCACAAATTTGTCCAGCAAATGGTCGAGACCATCAATCGATGCTTGATTGCACGCTCGACCATTTTTCTCGTACACTTCGATATTACACGATTTAAACAGATAGAAGTTGCTAATTAAAATTATAAAAGATATTTTTTTGAAAACTAGTTACCAAAAATAAGTGAATTATAGATTTACCAACAAAGAAGTGGTAGTTTTAGTTTATTTTCTTTGAGAAGTTTTACTCCTTCGTAGTGATGCGTCAACTGATTCCAGCATTTAATAGTACCAGTTTTGGCTGTATTACCGCAACGCGACCATTTAATAAACTCTTTCGACTTTCGCTGCGATTTGCAAACATTAGCGATCGTAAAATTTGTCGAATATGTCAATAAGCCGACAACTTGTTTTGAAAGGTTATCTAAACATTTATCCTTATACTCTTTGATGCGACTGTTGATCTGAAAGTTTTCCCTTTTTAAAAAAATGATTGGCGTAAAAATATAGTAATACTTTAACAAAAATTGTTAACATTTACTCGCAAAATGTTTTCATTTCGTTATTGTTTGTTGGATATTTGCGATCCGGCGAACCAAACAAATAGGTTTTCTGTATATTAATGTCAAGCGTATCCCGTCCTTCATCGTTGCAAGTGATGATTTGGGCATTATTAAGAGTTAAATGTGATACCGTAATTATTACTATGTATATTAACTTCATTTTAATAGTTTTGATTCAATTCAATGCTTATGATTACACAATTACTCAGCCTTAAATATAAAACATTTTTGTATAAAACATTTTAGCTCACTTTCGCGCACAGTATTTATTATTTTTGGTCCGTCCATATTCCGGTAGTAGCAAAATTTGGCTAACATAATTGGTTATAATATTTTTAGCTAATAAACCCCTAACAGGATTTATAAAGCGTGCAAATGCAGCTAACAATATATTGTGAATCGTAGGTTCGGTCTTGTTTTATATTCAAGATGCATATAAAAATTTAATATTTGTTGAATGCAACTGCGGTCCTTGAAATCGACATTAACATAAACATAAAAAATGAAGAAAAAAATGATGGTTAAACCTTGCCAATGAAAGACAAGCAAGGTTTTATAAATTTCTTTTATGACATTTTGCAAAAATTATATTTAAATAAAATTTTGACGATTGTTTTTTAACCCACTTTCTAGAAAATGGAGCTAAAGGATTTGACCCGTCCGTGTGTCTGCAGTTATACATTTATTAACAAATTTTAGAATTTATATTATTTATTGGATAGTCGAGTTTACTATAAGTATTTAACCATTATTCAAATTACTTCATTTATTAAAAATCAATACTTGTGATTCCATGACTACTTAAAAATGAGCTCTCTATGAAAATTTCGATCTTGTTTATAATCAAATGATTAAATGGTATAGACTAAAAAAATAATGAGTTGGTATTTTTTTGGAAATAATATTTGATTTCTTTGGCTGTCGTTTAATTTTTGACATGGTAATTGTTGCACAACTTAAATTCAATGAGCAACTTTTTATGCACACTCGTTGATACTGCGATATTTTTTTGGATCTCTAGACAAACAAACAATTTTATGCATCGAAGTCTAGTGGTTATAAAATTTTTTCAATTGCAACATACTTAATAAATTATTTTCATAACCCAAATGCAAAAAAGTTTTAAATATTTGAATAAGAATGATGAAAATTAATCTTAAATATTTAGTTTGGTTTTTATAGCTTTTTCAAAATTATACATAAGCAAATAATAAAATATTAATAATAGTTATATATTTCAAAATCTTCTTCTATTAAGTCTACCCATTATAAATTTAATACATTAAGGAACAAGTTATATAACAGATTTATAGGAGTCTCTGCTTTAGACAACAACAATCTGGTATAAATTTTATTTTGTTTATATATTAAGCTATAATTTAATATAACGTAGTAAGTAAACGAACAAATGATTGAACCTGAAATCAAAATACTATTGAATTAAATTTAAAATTCCATATGAAAAATTAAAAGAAAGTTAGAACTTTGAAAGACTAACAAAAACATTCAATATATATTTACTATTACTACTGTCCGTAACCATGAGATAAATACATGAAACTATTACAATCTTTATCACATATAATTTAGAGATTTAATAATTAAGTTTATTTTTACCAATTTAGTTATATATGAAGCGAATTAATGGATTTTGGAATAATTAATTTTATTGTCGATATTCAAACTGACGTGAGATTCTAATTTATATAGATTTTCAAATCACATATACTATAATTAGACAAACCAAGTGTCCAATTTTGGTCTGAAATTTTTATTTTATGATAGTAATATTATATTTAATTTTGAATAGTTCTTAAGGAAAAAAAGTTCTAATCTAATAAAAAACAAATAACTACAAACATATAGCAATTCGTTAAAAAAATTAATTGTGAATATTATAATGTCCGCAAAAAACTTGAAGGGCACATGTAATGCAAATGGAAATACCAATAAAGATATTGGGGGTTTGAACGTATAACGTGAAAAGAGTGTACTTTTCAAAAAATTTTCAAAATTTTATAATTATTATTCCTGATAATAAAATGTATAACAAATCAAATGTAATTTAAATTACCCATAAATTAACTTGCATTAAAATTTCAATTTTTATTTAATCGATTTATTTAATAAATTGCATTTAAACTTTTTATTTTAAACAAAAACAACAAATTCATAGATTAATTTATACTTATGTCACCAATGAAATATTTTTTATTCATATTTTAAGCCAAATAATGCTATATTAATATTATTAAAATAAGAAACTGGTGAAATTTCTTTATAAATTTAAATTTATTCTAAAGTCAATTTATATTTATTATAAAGAATTAATTTACAGTAAATTACATTTTCAATAAATCGGAGTTTAAATTTAAATTTTTTGGCCCAACACAACACTGTCGTTATATCTAAAAATATAAAAGTTTTTTTTAATAAATTTTATATTAATCAATATATTTAACAGCGAATTGTTGAGTTAAATTAAAAACTAAAAATAGTATTAGCTATGTATTAATAAATTTACCTAAAAAATATAATTAGATCTTTATTAAATTTTAGGACAATTTAACTATTTAAATATAGCTTTTAAAAAATATTTTTCCAACGAGTCAGTTAAGCTGCTTTTTAAAGCGTTTTAAGAATTAAAGTAAACGGATTTTTAAATTTTTAATATTATTAAATTAAAACATAAATTGATTTGTATGCTGACTAATAATTTTCGCTTACTTTTTTAAATAAAATTGTATTTGACAATTTCCATCTGACGATCCTTCGTTTCGTACGCCGTCAAAGTTTTGTAAAGGGAATTCACATATTTCTTATATTAATAAAGGGATTTAAAGTTTTACCATCTTAACTTTATCTTTAAAAGTATATTTTTACATTCGTATGCATAAGCCCATTTCAATACTTAATGAATACTTTAAATAGTGTGGGAAGTTTTTAAACTTATCAAATGGTCATTCACAGTATGAATTCACGCTAAAACTTATGATGCAACAGTTAGGCAATGTTTATTAATTCTTAACACTTTACAGCCTATTTTGAATGATTGAATAGGTCACCATTCATGAGGGCCGTTGAATAAAAGCAAACCGTCGGACACTAATATAATATTTATTGACGGCTGCACGCATTCGAGCGAATGGATAACAGTGACTATTGCTTTTCACATTATTGAGCACACGATTACGGTGGGAATTAAGCAGAATTTCCTGTAATTAATGTGGACGCCCAACCCGAGCAATTTATCGAGAATGCAGCTCCAAAGAAAATACTCGAGTTTTAGAATCACTGCGAGATTAATTAAAACTAGCAATTAAATTGCTACGATCTCTAGAAATAACATGGTTAGTCGTTTATCATTTGTTTTGGATAAAATAAAACACTTTTACATTCAAATATTAGCGGTTATCATACAGCTTAGTTCGTTTAATTCACTTCGATGCTCTCTTCGGAAGTGAACAGTGCAATAAAACTAGATTTACAAACATACAGCAATGAGCAAAAAAGAAAAAAAATTAAATGTGATGATTATAATGTGCACAAAAAGCGTGTTCAACTTATTTCTGTATAAAATATTTTAATAATATAGTTTTAAACAAGTTTGCAGTGTTATTTGAAATTTACTGACAATTTGTGGCATTTTTAACCATATCTCTATCCATTATATATTTTTATTTTGTAGCATAAATAATAATTATTAAAATATCAAAAATTATAAACTGTAATGTAGTTTTCAGTGAGAAGTTACTCATATTTAAGTGAATAACAAACGTTGGTTTGTATCTAACCACGAAAGTGGTTAGTTCAGTGACAATTGGGCAATTGAAATACAAATAATAATATAATATTGGGAGTTTGAACGTATATCGTTAAAGCGGTATACGTTACAAACTTTTTTAAAATTTTATTATTATTATGACTGTAAAGTTTTTGTAATATTGTCTTAGATAAATGTGAATATGTTTTTGACTATTTTTGTTCTAATTATCTCAATATTGTCTAAAAATAAATATTTGTAAATAAATTGCATTAATAAATCTCTATAACTTATTTACAATACAAAGCAAACAAATTAAAATAGTTTTTATCGGTATTTTTTGACAAATATCTTATTTATATTCAAAAATAATTGAATAGGTTTAACTGTAATAAAAATGCGGAATAATGTTAATTTAAAGCGCTTTAATTCTTATCACACTGTTGTAATAAACAACGCTCACATTTTTCCCGCAGTACTAATTTTCCTCTTTCCACAGTAATAATAGCAATAAGCAAACTAATTTTTCGTCATTAAAAGCAAAATCTAACGCAAATTCAATTGAGTCACTATTTTCACGCCTCTATAAGCAACTGATGGAAATGCCCGACAAAAAAACTTAAACTTTTCCTAAAATATGCAGCAAAAAAGAATATTATTTTTTAAATAAATATAATATGTTTAACTTGCATATGTTTTATACAATTCAGTTTTACATTTTGGTTATGAATATTTATATCAAACATGCATTTATTTAAGCGAAAATTTACAATAAATTTACTGATCTTTTTGATTAGTTTTAATTATTTATTTGATCAAACATACCCATTAGAATCAAGAGATGTTGCCTACGCCTATGAAGATTACGATAATAATAAATATTACGAAGATTATAGCGTAAAGGCCAATAAAACGACGTCAAAATCAAACGATGATAAGTATGATTACGATACGGAAGAAGAAAACAGTTGCACATTGGAAAGCCTGTGGTCCAGCGCTAAAACCTTCTTACCTGATGACTATGAACAAGGAAAGAACATGACGATAAAAATGGAAACTGAACACGTGAACGAAACGCTAGCTATTTTCCGCCGATTAAACCAAATCGTAAAAAATATCACAGGAAAGTTAGAGCCAACAATGAAGCGATACGCCACACAAATGATGTCAGACATTTATACATTAGACGTATCGAATGACTGTCTCAATACACTCATATATTTGCTAACCAATGGCCAGTTTTATGGTCTCCGATTTATTGACTCTATGGGTGGAATACCCGGTGGATTAACCGAAGGTGCCAGAGGCTCGTTTGGCGAATATGACCAGTGTTTAGACATTAAGTCGCCTAACGATTTGTCGCCAGCTTTCACGGGACAATATTGTATATTGAAAACTATAATGCCTGTTCCGCCACCCGAAAAGTTCAAAGTTGACGATCCATACGACACCTATATTGATGACTCTTTCGAACCATTATTTAAAATTCCGGGCGCCACTGATACCTTGACTATAACGGTTAAAAAAGGGTTGCCTAGGTTTAAAGCTTTTACTAAACTTTTGATGGATTTGCTCGTTTTCGAAAAGAACGCACTTTTCCGTTTGGGTCTGTGCTTACCGTCGACGTGCAATGCCAAAGACGTCGAAAATATAATCAATAAATACACGTATCCGTTAATCCATTTGCCTATACAAGTGGGACCTGATTGCGACTTTAAAGGCAAACCGCTTTCGGTAAATAAGTATCAGTGGATATCTGCGATCGCATTTCTAGTGATGATTGGCCTCACCATACTCAGCACACTATACGAAATAGCGTTTTGCAGAGGTCACAAGCCATCACCAAACGCTAATCTATTTTGCTCGTTTTCGATCATCGCTAATACGAAAACTCTGTGGGGACCGGCGCCTTCTCTATCATGTATCGACGGATTGAGGGTACTGTTCCTATTCTGGATCATTTTCATTCACACTTACGTGTTCCGGTTGGTCGACAATCAAATATTCAAACGTTATACGCACGGCGGTAATGGGCTACGTTTTATGGGCGAACCAAACTATGTTTTGCATCGCAACCTGTTTATCATTGACTTCTTTTTCCTTATAAGCGGAACACTCACCACTTACATTATGGTGTCGAAGCTGGAAAAATCAGGAGGAAAGTTCAATTATATACAGTATGCGTTGTTTCGCTACTTGCGAATGACGCCCGGAATAATGTTCTCGATATTCGTCATATGGCTCACGCCGTTTGTGATGAACGGACCCGTGGCTATAGAGGTGTGGAACAAATTCTACGACTCTTGCGTGGATGGATGGACCACCACAATATTCTATTACCAGAACTATAGGTCTGGTTTTCCCGAACCGTTTATGTGTAACCCGACTTCGTGGTCCATTGCGGCCGAGTATCATATGTATATAATTGCGCCTATATTTTTCTTGACGCTCTATTGGAAGCCGAAGATTGGATTGATATTGTTGGCGACGTCCATCGTTGTCACTTCGATAACCAATATTGTTCCGCTGTATTTCGGTATTGTTCATTATTATGATTGGCAAAAGTGGACGTCCGGTAAAGACGCGGAGTATTCTATAAAATATCATTTTTTCGGTAATCTTTAATCTTTTAAATATACTTTCTTGCTCATTTTGAAAGTGGTATAAACTCACAATTTATGAAAATTGGTGTTTGAAATTTACTTACAATTTACATAAGGTTCACTGCTTACTATTTAATATTATAGAGTGTCTTAAATAAATATGGTTTAAGGTACATCTATAGGAGATCTGAATATTTCCAAAATTTATATTTTCTAAGTGATACATAATTCAAAGTGAGCACAGATTGGTTTTTTGGTTTACTGTAGAATAAAAAAATTATATAACTTTATAAAAACAGGCACGAACGCTCACATGTCGCCCTATTTTGTTGGGCTACTTTTTGGCTATATTCTAAGAAAGTATCCATCAGTTAAACTTAGTAAAATCACCGAAACTTTGCTATGGATTACAACCATTTCGATGACCGTATTTTCAAATTACTGGTGTAGTGACTTTTTCGTTGAACCGCCTGGAAATATAAATATGCATCTTTTTCTCATATTTGGCAAACTTTTTTGGTGTGCTGGATGGTGTTGGTTAGTTTACGCTTGCTATACCGGTCGAGCCAAAAATATCAATACTTTTCTATCTGCCAGCGTATTCAAGCCATGGTCTCGTTTGTCGCTGGGTTTCGGTTTGTTGCACACAATGCCGATTATGTATCGCTACTCCACCTGGAGATATGTGTTACCATTAGAGGACTACTATATGGTCACTGGAATAGTTTTCGATTTTTTATTAACGTTTATTCTCTCTTACGTATTATATATATTAGTGGAATGTCCGGTTGGAAATCTAATGCAGATATTTCTTGTGCCACAACCACGAGAAAGTAAACAGAAACCATTTGATTCAAATGGTTATGTTATTAATTTGAAAGATGAATGCACTAAGTTATAATAGTTTTTTAAAATCTATCATATTTACTAAAAATTTAAATTGTTTAAAATAAAAAATTTAGTTTAAATATCTTAGTTAATAATGGAATATTAAAAACAATTTAACACTATGACTGCTTTATTCAAATGTAATATTTTCGTTTATTCTTATTAACTGTAGAAATCCTGATTTTCAAATGATAAATATTTTATAAAATAAACAATTAACGATAAAATATTGGGCGTGGCTTTACGTAATTTTAGATTTTATTCATTTAAAAAAAATTTACAGATGATAGCAGGTTAAATAAATCATAAAAAAATCTCTGAAATATTTACTTAAATATTAATAAAGAGAATAAGCATTTTGCAGTCTTGGCTTACAAACACGTATATTTGTGAATTATATTTATTGATTGAAATCATGAAATCCAAATTAATCTAAGGAAAAGTGAGCTCTCTGTGAATGTGCCGTTCTTTTTAAACATTACATTTGATTATCAGAAAACTTAATGGTTATTAATAAAACAAAAACTAGCAATAATTCGCGCAAATACATCTAAAATGCAAAATATGTAAAAATGTCAAGAAAAGGGTTTTATTTACTTATAGAATAGAATTGTCTATTTTTCTTGTCAGAGATTTTTTCGATCAAAATAAATTTTATTTAGCTTATAATTATCTTTCTTATTTTAAAATAAGTTAATTAACAGTAAAAATTAAGTAATGTAGTATGCAGTGAGAAGTCACTTATATATAAATGAAAAAGTAAGCAATGATTAACACAACCAGGGTGTCCCAGAGTGTGTCGGTTACTTTCCGACTTTTCAAAACTTTAGGGGGGGTCAAACTACTCGGATTTAAGCGACAATTTTTCTACCATAGTTCAAAAAAACACTAAAAAAATTTTTCCCCATAGATATGTCATTTCTCATTTTTTAAGTAGGGGGGGTCAACTTTTTGAGATTTCATGGGGGGGGGGTGTAACCCCCTCCACACCCCTATGGGACACCCTGAGATCCAATATTGTCAAATAATTTTCATGTTTGAACGTATAACGTGAAAGCGGTATACGATTCAAACTTTTTAAAAAATTTTATAATTAAAATGTCTAATAATGACTGTACAGTTTTAGTATTTCTGGTTTAAATAAATGTGATTATGTAATTTTTTAATAATATTAATTATGATAGTATTATCTAAATGTAACCATCTTATCTAAAAATATGTAAAAAAATTGCTTTTTTAATACCCTAATTTTGCCACAATAGCCCGCACTCGTGTATATCCTGCATCCAAGAAGTAAGATTAAAAGTAATTTTACTTCTTGTATAAGTTAGGTGCATGCATAAAATATGAAAAAGGTTTGAAGTGCAACCCAAATTTTCAGCAATACTAGCGATTCAGAAAGCACAGGAAGATTTATGTGAAAATTTAATACAATATTTGAATATTATCTAAGCAATTAACATTGATTCACGCTGAAGCTGTAGATAACGCGAATGTGTCACCAATTGCTACTGCGTTTAGGGATGCATAGCCGAAACCATGCAATGACGAGGTTCAACTGTATCTGAGTGATGGCTGTTATCTCGTAAACCACTAAACCAATAATTCCCAAATTTGCACTAAATTAGGATATTAGCTACTTGTGCACATACCACAAATATAGACTCTAACAATTAACTAATAACGAAAATAAATTAACTTTAAAATAACTATTTGAACGGTTTGTGTCACCGAATGGCTTGTATCGCCGTATGGTTTTTATCGCCAGATCTCTTGTTTCGAGATTCAATTAATTAAAATAAATGCTTGTTTCGCATTGAACTAAATTACACTTTGATCGTGTTAATTAAATGAATATTTATTAAATATAAAAATACATGAAAAGCTTTTATCGCTTGCGACCGACTCTTTCGGCGACTTAAAACAGAATGCTTTTTTAATACATAGAAATGAATAACAAATGATTAAAGTTTAGAAATGTGCTCATAATAACTATTAGTTGTTTATTACAATTGCATTATTAGCAAAGAAAACCTTTTAAACTATTACTTATAAAATTTTGATTTATGATTTGGCTGTTGTTTGCGTAAAACCCGGGTTCGCGTATAACAACATTATATCAGATGATAAAGAATTTGATGGATTTCAATAAAATCTAAATGTTTGTTTTATAAACGGATCTAATTAAAATTAGAGAACAAGAAAAATTCTGTTGTATAACCCGCACAATCTAATTTTTGGATAATTTCAGTTTTTTAATGTATTGCCCGCGGGCTAAATAAGGATACTCATCTAAGATCTTACTTATGCAATTTTATCGATAAATTTTCGGAAAAAACTTGGAGCGGGTCTTAGGTATTTGTTAAATTTTCGTTCACATTTTGGTTTCGGTTTCCATTTTATATAAAATACAATTAAAATGTATAACAAATTATAATTGCATCGATTTTAAATTTACACATAATTTAACTTTCAGTTGAATTTAAATTTTTATGTAATGTAACGTTTAAATTGCATTTAAACTTTTATTTTAAACAAAAAATGCTTAGACTTATTTATACTAATGTCACCAATAAAATAGATTTTAAGCATTTTTTATGCCAAATAATGCTTTAATAACATTATTAAAATAATGAATTGATGTAAGGAGTGATAACTAAAAATCCGGACTAAATTCGTTGATATTTTTTTTAAAAACTAATAAGGCATAAATATATTTTTTAATGTTGTAATGAACATTGAAACCCATTGTTTAAATAAACGTAAAGACCTGCCCGTTATCGGCAAATATTCTTTTTAAAAACTAGAGTATCTTGAACAATGGCTGAGCATAGCTTGGAC